>VKOC01006480.1:0-14705 GCA_009364415.1 Spea multiplicata
TGTTACTGTATGGTGGTAGAGTATGTTAGTGCATGGTGTTAGGGTGTTAGGATGAGTGTGTGTGTTACTGTATGGTTGTAGCGTGTGTATAAATGTTTGGTGTTAGCGTAAGGAGGAGTTAGGATGCGTTTGCATGTTATTATGGTTAACTCTGCTCTCGTACGGTGTGATTATGGGAGGGTCGTAAGGGAGAGTTTTGGGTGGGGCAGGCTGATGGGAGGGGCATGGAGGCCCAGGCATTAAGATTGTAGTAGGATAGATCATGGCTTTGCGTGTTACATGCTTATCTCACATGTCTCTATATGTATTTGGAATGAAGTCTTAAGTGACATAAACCTCCTCCCAAAATGCAGACGCCCCAAATCTGCGTCCGAGCTCCAGTTTTTAGAGTGTCTGGTAACTGGGGAAACGTGGCACTCGGTACCAGGGGGAAGAAGTCGTCCTAATGGACCCCCCCCTGTACCCACCTCCCCAAAAACAGGACCCCTTCCAAGGCCAGGGCAAGGTGGTAAGAGTTTATTTTCACATGTCTGCCATAATCATACCCCCACATAATTCATTCCCATCACCCCCAACCACCATCATCATACCCACACACATGATCATTCATTCCTACCCCAACTACCATCATCATACCCCCCACCGTGCCCCCTTGATATATTTCTACACACACATTAATCTCCTCGGCCTCTGCATCTGTGTCGGAATGTAAGGAATATGAATGAGGAGTAAATATGTAAGTGTATAGAAAATGGCCTGTATCCCACAGTTAACATCAAGAGGTTTCAGGAGTTTTATTTCATTAGTTAATCCAGATGCCATTCCTTTTGGTGTGCAAAATAAGTTTAGGCTAGCAACTCACAGAAGCACCGGCACACACATGTAAACTCACGCTAACACACATACACACGCTTACATATGGTTGCGTAGATATTACATCGATTTCTGTGGTCACTGATTTAGCTGCAGGTGCTGTGCAAACGTCTGATATATCCAAGACAGCATTTGGTGTCACCGGGAGTTGAGTGCTGGGTGAAGGACTCCTGCTCAGCAGTGAGTGAGGCCTGGGATTGGGCCTGTTTATCCAGTGTACAGAGGGGTGCTGGAGCTTCTCAGATGAAGCATTCCAGAAGACACCTGTAACCAGAACACCATACAGAACGGTTCAGGTGGAGATTGCTGTGACCAGTGAAGAAGGCCCAGTTAGGGTAATTTTTTTTGCCATGGACCAGTCACAGTAGTGGATCTCACAGTAAACACTCATGTCAATCAATACGATTACTTTTTTAAGTACAGCAAGGATGAGGCTAGGAAAGGTGAGCCAGAGGGAGGTGGCAGGAGGGCAGTTAACAACAACACGTGGGTCTTGAGGGACTTTTTGAAGGACTGGAGACGAGGGCAGAGTTTGATGTAAGTAGAGGAACCAGCATTGGGAATGATATAGGTGAGAGTTGGGATTTTAATCTGAATCCGAAAGAACCAGCAGCCAGTGAAGAAATAGACGGGGGGGAGAGGGGTTAATAGAGAGATGGATGGAGGAAGATAAGTCTGGCAGATTGTGAGGGAGACCGGCTAGCACAGGAGTCAGGATGGGAGATGATGCCAGGAACAAGAGCCTTAGTTGCATCCTTTAAAAGTAGATTATCCCAGCCCTACTCCACAAGCTTCATGAAATTAATTTTCTTTTAACTGTATGATTTGGGAAAATAAGGGGTGGGGTATTTCTGTTATTTTGACCATTTATATGATTGCCCTCCTCGTGTTTTATCCAGTGGATCAAGTGCCCACCACTTCTTCCCTGACCGCAGATAAAATGGAGGCAGAAGTGCTAAGGCCCCGGCCACAGACCCTTCTTCCTCATAGGGCTGAGGATGCGTGACACGGATGCACGTACATGTGACACATGCGCCAAGATAATGACTGATATAACAATTCATATCCCAATTTATTAAAGCTTTATTCATGGAAGCCATAAAGCCCCCACCCTTCACTCTCAAAAATAGCACACAACTCAGACGAAGGTCATATTGTTGGGGCCCCTGAGGGCTTGTTACTGGAGCCCAGACTGTAATATTTGTATTCGTGATATTTCAGAAGGTGAGGTCTGTCTATTCTGCCATTCCCGGGAAATAAGCTAAATGGTGAGTGATTTTAGAGGAACTAGAAGAACGATCAAGAGTGTGTCAGTTTAATGTTGATAAATGTAAAATCATGCACTTGGGAAATTCGCAACACAGAACTTAGCATTGGGGACCCTTATAGAATGTTGAACTATCATGCTTCCTTTACTTATCCAAATGTATTTCTGATTTAATTTCCTTATATAGTTTGGTTTCATCTGTTAAATATCTAGATATCGCTTTCCGGGCCCCGTTCCTGATCTCTGATAATTTAAATAAAAAGAAAGAGACCAAAGACAGAACCTCGGGGGAGTCGACTCGAAACACCCAACTAGAAAATACCCCATTACCAGAAACTCTGTCTTTTCACAATTCTCTGTTTTTAAAATAATATTTAAACATGATTTCAAATAATTTAAATTCAATCTTTTTCTTTCTAGGAGTGTTATATACCGAATAACCAGACATTCTGACCACAACGATGGAAGATCGTCTCCTGCGTCATCTCTCTCATCATCGAGTCTGAAGAAACAAATACAATCACAAGAAAATCCTAAAACGAGGAGTGTGGGGATAAAAGTGCCGCCACTCGCAGCCGAGGAACCCCAATCTCCGGTGAATTTAGTGTTTAGTGAGCAAAATAGAAGCATTCATAGAAATTTGAGGTTCTGTGTGTGCAGACGAGTCCCATTAAGGATGAAGCAGCTGTCCATGAGCGGTGATCTGGCTGCTGCATCTCTTCCCTGATTTTTGCCTAAGGGATGTCCTGTGTATAAAGTGGATATAGAGGCAAAAGGTGATAATTGTTGGCCTTATTTGCATGTGCCTACCCAGAATCCCTTGTGGTAGTAGTAGCACCATGAGATTTCTGAGGGAAAAACAAGCCTTCTTGCGTGTCTGGTGTCTGTAGATGAGCGTGTAATAATAATGCTTCTACTACCCCTTTACCCACCATAGCTTATGTTATTGGTATTTCTGGATACTTTGGATCCAATCTTGGCCGTACAGAAATGGATCAAACAGCAGGGAAAACCTTTCCGTGTTCAGAATGTAGGAAATGTTTTACACGAGTAAGAGCTCTTAGAACACACGAGATAATTCACACCGGGGACAAACCGTATGCATGTTCCGGGTGCGGGAAACGTTTCACCACAATGGAACATCATAATAAACATGAGAAAAGCCACACGGGAGAGAGACCGTTTGCGTGTCCTGAATGCGGAAAGTGTTTTTATACAAAATCACATCTCAAGCAACACGAGCGATGTCACACGGGAGAGAAACCCTTCACGTGTTCAGAATGCGGAAAATGTTTTAGCTCAAAGTCAGGTGTCAACGAACATCTGAGGATTCACGCAGGAGAGAAGCCATATGCGTGTTCGGAATGTGGGAAATGTTTTGCCACAAAGTCCAATCTTGTAATACATAGACGATGTCACACGGGGGAGAAACCGTTTGCGTGTTCTGAATGTGGGAAACGGTTTGGCACAAAGTCCAATCTTGTCGTACATGAACGACATCACACGGCAGAGAAACAGTTTACATGTGCTGAATGCGAGAAATGTTTTAACAGTAAGTCAGAGCTCACCATACATGAGAAAGATCACACAGGCGACAAACCATTTGCATGTCAGGAATGCGGAAAATGTTTTGCCACAAAGTTGGAGGTCAATCGACATCTGAGAACTCACACAATAGTCAAACCGTTTGAGTGCCCTGAATGCGGGAAATGTTTTACTGCAAAGTCAAAACTTCTAATACATAAACGATGTCACACGGGAGAGAAACCGTTTGCATGTTTGGAATGTGGAAAGTGTTTTTATGGAAAACAGCATCTCAAGCAGCACGAGCGATATCACACGGGAGAGAAACAGTTTGGGTGTTCTCAGTGCGGAAAATGCTTTTTTACCAAACAACATCTCAAACAGCACGAGATGTGTCACATGGAAGAGAAACCATTTGTGTGTTCAGAATGCGGAAAATGTTTTAGCTCAAAGTCAGGGGTCAGTCAACATCTGAGAACTCACACGGGAGAGAAACCCTTTGAGTGTTCTGAATGCGGAAAATGTTTAACCACAAAGTCGAATCTTCTCTTACATGAGCGATTTCACACAGGGGAGAAACCGTTTGAGTGTTCTGAATGCGGGAAACGTTTTTATAGAAAATCACATCTCAAGCAGCATGAGAGATATCACACGGGAGATCAACCATTCGCATGTTCTGAATGCGGGAAATGTTTTAGCACAAAGTCAGAGATCAATCAACATCTGAGAACTCACACGGGAGAGAAGCCCTTTGAGTGTTCTGAATGCGGGAAATGTTTTAGCAGAAAGTCACAGCTGAGAACGCATGAGCGAACTCACACGGGAGAGAAGCCATTCGGGTGCTCTGAGTGTGGAAAATGCTTTAGCTCAACAACAAGCCTGAAAAGGCATGAGCGAATTCACACGGGGGAGAAGCCATTTGGGTGTCCTAAGTGCAGAAAATGCTTTAGCTCAACAACAAGCCTGAGAAGGCATGAGCGAATTCACACGGGGGAGAAACCATTTGGGTGTCCTGAGTGCGGAAAATGTTTTAACACACAGACAAGTCTGAGCAGGCATCAGCGAATTCACACCGGAGAGAAACCATTTGAGTGTTCGAAGTGCAGAAAATGTTTTAACACACAGACAAGCCTGAGTAGGCATCGGCAAATTCACACGTGAGAGAAACTGTTTGTGTGTTATTGACAGAATAGACATGAGAAAACGCACATCGGGCAGTAGAGAAATGTAACGGAGAGGTTCTTTGAATACATGTCTGTTCCTTTCTCCTTTTCAGAAATATCCCCCTATTAGATAAAGTTAAGAGTAAAAATTAGGGTGCAGATGGACCTGATGACCATGAGATAATAAAGTTATCATCCCAGGAACCTTCACAAGGGCCAAGACCTATTAACATCTTTGTCCTGGAACTGTACGGGCTTTGTCATTAAGGGGTTAATAGCCAAATGTTTCTTACAAGAATATCATGAAGAATAATGTAATCACTGTTTTGTTCCACTGAATAAAATTGAACTTTTGTATTGAATTTTTTTTGCAGTAGTAAATGTTTTGATTCCATTCTGTGTAATGTATTTTTTAGGGCCTTTTAACACTTTTGCTTTCTGGCATTTTAATACAAATAATGCGATAAAAGAATGTTTTATAGTTATTTGTACAGTAAATCGCGTGACTCGGGTGTGTATAAGGGGTGTGTGTGGGTATAAGAGCTCGACCGCGAGATAAACTATATGGGGCTGGTCTCCAAACGCTCCCAGGGCTGCTTTTCATTCCCAGTCCGGCCCTGTAGAAACCTGCAGCGTGTGGAGGGCAAGACGGATTCATTGAAGTATCAGGAAATCCTAGTCATGCCGTCTGTGAGGAAGCTGAAGCTTAGACATCGTTAGACCTTCTAACAGGACAGTGATCCCAAGCATTCCTCATATTCCACCAATATTAGTGGAATATAGTGGAATATGCTGCCGAACTATATTAATATTAGCCCCTGCTGCCAATACATTTTATATTGATAAAATTGGACCCTATGCAAGCATTTCCTTGGAACCAGCTCCACACACAAAAAAATATGTATAGATCAATTAAACAACACATGAAACAGCCCTTGCATGTATAGATCAACTGAATAAGACATACAAACCTACATACATAAATAATGTATGGAAACATTGCATAGCAGGGATAGATCAACACATTAACACACAAACCCAGCTTTGCATGTATAGATCAATTGAAATTTACTCTTGAAAGGGGTGGGACGAAGAGCTGAGGCACGGCCATTGGGCGGCGCGGTGCGCCTTGGTTGCAGAAGATTTTCCTGGGAGATTCTACAATGACCATCGCAGTCACCTGACTTGAACCCCATAGAAAATCTCTGATGGGATTTGAAGACGGCGGTTGCAGCACGGAAACCCAAGAATATTACTGTACTGGAGGACATTTCTCATGAGGAATTGGCTAAGGTTCCTCAGGAACGCTGCCAGAAGCTGGTGTCTGGCAATGCATCTCGTTTGTAGCAGGTCATAGATAAACCATTATAAGTTGCAGTTTCAGTGTAATTTGGGGAAACATTCTTGAAATTGGGTAATAATAACTTTATCCAATGGGTTATGTTAGAACATTCCAATTGGTCCTGCACAGCCTGAGGTAACGCCTGTAGTGCCAGTCATTGCCATTAGATGTCAGTCTTTGCCCATATATTGTATGATGTAAGTTTTTGCCTGTGTACATATGTGTGCCAATGCTTTAGTGATGATGTCACTTGATTTTATCTGTACAACCCCCCCTGCTTCTGAGGCCGGGGATGTGAGGAAATGAATGTGTGTATATGAATGATGGCATGCTGGGGGGAGGTTATAAAGATGGGGGCACCTTAATGCTGGGTGTTTAGGGAGATGACAAGAACTTCTATTGAGGGTATGAAGATTGTTGGGGTTGGTTGTGGTGGGGGATGGAAATTATGATGGGGGGGGTATGCTGCCAGGGGTATAAAATATTCCTCTAAATACCTGATGTGAGTCGGAGCCTATCAAGCTCTCCAGAGCTACTTTTTCTTTAACTTTACCTGACCCCGATCTCAAATTTTATGCCGTCACACTTTCTACTTTATAACAAAAGACTTCATTGCAAATACCAAGTGACCAGGGCCACCATCAGAAATCTTGGGGCCCAGTACCGGCTAAATGCCTGGGTCTCCTATCACTTGACTTTATGATCCTCCCATATGCACACCTTATGACTCCCTTCCCCTCCTCTGTAAATCGGGGTAGATGGCGTACACCGGGTTGGTGTGAGAGTTGTGCACGCGGCCGTTAACGAACATGCGTGGTATTTTATGTTCAGATAAAGCAGGACATCTCTGCACCGTGTACACTCTGTGTGTAGTATTTTTATTACTTATAAGTTTAATTCCAAACAGAACATACTAACAGACACAGAAATTCCGAATTATGAAACCTCTCATCTGTCCAAAGCGGGCACCTGTACTTAACCATTTACAACCATTTATAACTGAATGTTGCCCCCGTAGAGAGTTACTAGTCGTAGATTTCTATACCACGGAATAGTTGATGGACACTAATGTTGTCTTTTTGTGTTAGTACCTCTTCTACGTTCACAACACGCAACCGGCTTCTATCGCGTGTGCCTCTGCACGTGTTTTTTGAGATGTTCTTTCGCGTAAAATCGTTTCTCGCACACGAGACACGGAAAGGGTCTCTCTCCTGTATGAAATCTCAGGTGTCTGTTGAGCTCGGGCTTGGTACAAAAACCTTTTCCGCACACAGAGCAGGCGAACGGCTTCACTCCCGTGTGATATATTTCATGTCTAATAAGTAAGGCCTTGGTGACGAAACATCTTTCACACGCGGAACAAGAAAATGGCTTCTCCCCCGTGTGTCTCCGCTCATGCTCGCGGAGGTGTTCTTTCGTATGAAAACGTTTCCCGCATTCAGTGCACGGAAACGGCCTCTCTCCAGTGTGAATTCTCTCGTGTCTTATAAGCTTTGACTTTGCGGTGAAACATTTCGGGCAGTGGGAACACACGTAAGGCTTCTTTCCCGTGTGACTCTGTTCATGAATAATAGCTTCATACTTTGTGAAGAAACATTTCCCGCATTCCAGACACGCGAACGGCTTCACCCCGCTGTGCTTCTTCTGATGGTTATCAAGCACAGTCTTTCTGGAAAAGCTTTTCCCGCATTCCGGACACGCAAATCGCTTCTCTCCCGTGTGATTTTGCTCATGGATATCAAGTTCATACTTTGTGAAGAAACATTTCCCGCATTCCAGACACGGGAACGGCTTCACCCCGCTATGCTTCTTCTCGTGATTGTCAAGCAGAGCCTTTCTGGAAAAACGTTTCCCACACTCCGAACACGCGAACGGCTTCTCCCCGGTGTGAGTCCGCTTGTGTTTGTTGAGATTTTCACTTGTATTAAAGCTTTTTGAGCACAGAAGACATGAAAAGGGTCTCTCTCCCGTGTGGCATCGCAGATGTCTGTTGAGCTCCGTCCTTGTGATAAAACACTTTTCGCATTCCGAACACGCGAAGGGCTTCTCCCCCGTGTGATATTGCTTATGTTTGTTGAGATGAGCTTTCGTATAGAAACACTTTCCGCATTCAGAACATCCAAACGGCTTCAACCCTACATGAAATCCTTTATGTCTATCGAGCTCGGGCTTCGTGATGAAACATTTCCCGCACTCCGAACACGCGAAGGGTTTCTCCCCCGTGTGAAGCCGCTCGTGTCGGGTAAGTCCCTGTTTTGTGAAGAAACATTTTCCACACTCAGGACAGACAAATGGTGTCTCGGTGTGAAATTTCTCGTGTCTATTAAGCCTTGACTTCGTAGTAAAACATTTTGGGCAGTGGGAACACGCAAACGGCCTCTCCCCCGTGTGATATCGCTCGTGAATAACGAGTTCGTACTTTGTTAAGTAACATTTCCCACATTCCAGACACGGATACGGCTTCACGCCACTGTGCTTCCTCTCGTGATTTCTAAGCACAACCTTTCTGGAGAAACATTTCCCGCATTCAGAACACGAGAACGGCTTCTCCTCGGTGTGAGTCGGCAAATGTCTGGTTAGCGCGGATTGCGTGATGAAACTTTTGTCGCATTCTGAACACGCATAAGGCTTCTCTCCCGTGTGACATCGCTCGTGAACAACAAGTTCGTACTTTGTGAAGAAACATTTCTGACATTCCAGACACACGAACGGCTTCAACCCGCTGTGCTTTCTCTCGTGATTATTAAGCCCAACCTTTGTGGTCAAGCATTTCCCGCATTCTTGACATTTGAAATGCTTCTTTCCTTTGTGGGTCTGCTTATGTTTGGCGAGTTTTGCTTTTGTGATGAAACATTTTCCGCATTCAGGGCATTTAAGCAATTCCTCCGCTGCCTGCTCGTCCATCTGCGTACAAAAACCGCGCAAGATCAACTCAGAACTGCTACAGGATCTTCAGTTTCGCTGAATGGTTCTAGATTCCTCAATAAACATGACGATTTGAGAATGATCCTGTGCGAGAAGAGCTTCCATCACAGATTGTGATCGAAATGTACATAAAGTCTGTGTCAGATATGTATCCTTCAAGAGGCCTTAAAAAATAAAGTAAAAAAGACTTTAGTCATCTTGATACATTGATTCTTGAATTACATGAATTTAATACATTTATTCGATTTTGATATAAGCCTCACGTTCAACCCAATTTAAGGGAAACATTCATTTATGCTATTTTCTATTAACCTGCTTAGTTATCCGCCCCCAGGATGGTGGTTCTTGATCTAAACTGGATTTTTTAAAATTCTTTTAGAAGGGGGTGACATGGTTTGTTCCAAGAAGTTCAGTAACTGACTTCTGGGGGAAGACCCATCCAACTGGCCTCAAAGACAAATTACAACCAAAAGCTAAACCCAACGACGTGGCCGCGGACACTGCCTCACCCGCCTCTCCACTTCTAGAGGAAGAAGATATCACGCCTCTTACACAATCTCGAACGTTGGCTACCGAGACGGCAACACCTGCTTTGGCCGCTCTTTGACGCATGCCTCGAGGATCTCACCAGCAATGCAAACAACACTGGTGTGTGCTTGGGTGTGTCTGTGTGACAGAGCCTGTCCTGGTGTGTTTTGGGTGTCGGTGTGGTAGAGCCTGTCATGGTGTGTGTTTGGGTGTCGGTGTGGTAGAGCCTGTCCTGGTGTGTGTTTGGGTGTCGGTGTGGGTAGAGCCTGTCCTGGTGTGTATGTCTGGGTGTCGGTGTGGCAGAGGCTGTCCTGGTGTGTGTGTGTTGGTTTCACAGTCTTTTCTCCTTAAGAGATGACCTTTTACATAAACATACTGGCGGAACACTTTGCACCATGAGCTGTGCGCATTTAAAAAAAAATCTGGGATGAGGTATTCATTGGATGATGCAGCGCTAGAACAGTTGTGGTGGTATTAATAGCCAAAAGTTTCTTACAGAATATTGTGAAGAATAACGTTGGCTACCGAGACAGCAGCTGAGGTGGCAACACCTGCTTTGGCCGCTCTTTGGCGCATGCTTCGAGGATCTCACCAGCAATGCAATCAACACTGGGCCGAATTTCAAAATGACAGAATTGGAACAGAGGCAGAGTGATGCGGAAGAGACTATAAGAAAAACCCAAGAAAGGTCAGCGCAACACAACACCGCCACCCAAACTTTGATGGAGAACGTTGATGCACCTGCAGAAATAACTTGAGATCTATTAACACACCGGAGAGTATCAGACCTCAACGTCTTAATCAAGTGGCTGACAAATATCTTTAAATTGTTCAATCCGATAATTGTTTAGAGGGCACACCGACAGAGAACAAGGCCCCAGACTCTAGCCCCAGCTCAGTTATCAGGCTACTTCATTTTCTGGACAAAAAAAGGCCATTCTTAGTGAATTCAGGAAGATGCTGGAAGGGACCTCTCACAAATATATATTCCAAGATTACTCGGCTTGACTGACAGCCAACAGAAAATAATTCACTGTAAATTCTGCACACCAAATCAAGTTCAACCAGACTTTTCTCTCCGACGCACCGATGAGGTGGTCCTCCAACGGCAAGAAGGGGAGACACCTTAAAGAAAATCAAACTTAGACCTCATTCACCGCGCAGAGATTCTCCACAACTATCCCCTCCTGGAATGCCGGTCTTGTATTCATGATTGTTAATAGTTTTGAGTTTTTGTTATTGTAACTCTCTCACACATGGTATACATGGGGTCATCATGATCAGTCCGGTCATGCTGGTGTCTCGACTTCCACACCAACATAACAAAATTCACACACGGCGACAAACACAGTTACAGTACCCAATCAGCTAAAGATCTGCTCATGGAATGTGAATGGCGTCAATACACCCCTCAAAAAGCAAGCTGGTTACCAATTACCTTAAGAAATCCCAACCACACATCACATTTATCCAGGACACTCACCGGAGGAATACAAGAGGATCTGCTCTGACTGTATCTTAGCCTCATACCACACTAAACCAAGTGGGGGCAATTCTATTACACAGATCCCTACCATACACAATTCATGACAACATCACAGATGACAATGGTAGATATATCATTCTGGATGTTACGGTTGATCTGAGACGTCTGCTCCTGGTCAGTATTTATGCCCCAAGCTATCCAATCATTTTTACTGTGCCTTGTATGAAATGCTAACTGTAAACCCTTTGCGTGATCACAGGGGGAGATTTAAACACTGTACTAGACCCTAGACTGGACAGAACCCATCCCCACATATTGAAGGTGTCAACTCACTTCTATACAACCTTAATCTCATTGAACCTTGGTGGGTCAACCATCTCACTACCAAAGATGAAACGCGCACACGTTGTCCAATCGACCGCACCTTGACCTATGTCTTTGTTGGTCTTGGTGCATTGGTCCGCGTGGGTCTGGGAGGTCGATCGATCGATGAGGCACTTATTACATTCTATACGTCACAGTGACATACACGAGATCGTTATCTCAGATCATGTCCCTAGTAATATACACCTAGACCAGCAAACCGACTATATAATAAAAGATGGACCGTCCCCTCTTATTTGGTCGATACTGACGACTTTAAGGTCTTATTGACATCCGCGTGGGGTAACTGGATAATAACACTGAACATTTAGACAACCGTATGTTATTCCGGGAAAACGGCCAAGGTGGTCCTCAGAGGACATCTCCAAACAACGCAAAGAACGGAACGCAAAGAACGGAACACCGCTCTATTTTAGAAGCCAAGATTACAGACAGAGAAATTCACAGCACGACATTGGACATTCAATCATTAATGAGAGCCAGAACCATATTGATCTCCAAACCTATGAAAGACCCTACACACCTAGCATCCGACAGGCCGATCACACTAATCAATCAGGACGTAAAAATCCTAGCCAAAAATATATACGCAGATCATTTAGATTTTGCCCCAAATCTTATGTCCTCCACAATTAGGCTTCCTTAACGGCCGACACTCTGTCAAAGGTATCAGGAAAGAATCGGCAGCCACAACCTTCACTAAATTACATCCCACCATAATCAAGCACCAGCACGACGGTCAATCCTTCCCGACGTTAATAAGAGACCAATACAACAATCCCACTACGGTAATCACAACAAACGACCCGGACTCCTCTCCAATGAGCTGTGGGGTGCGACAGGGATACCCCTTAAATCCGCCGTTATTTAACCTAGCGCTCCACCCCTTGTTGAGAGCCATCCTTAATACACCTGATATAACGGGCATTACCGTAGGTCGTCGGGCATTTGGGGACGATGCCCTTTATGTTTCCTATCCCCAGATGACTCTGCACTGGACATATTGGAAATATACGGCGAAGCTACGGGTTTCGCATCAGCCAAGCTAATTCCAAAGCCCTAATCCTGGACCCCACTGGACAACCGCCTCACTTACACAAGAGGGGGATTCATTGGACCCCCATAAGCACCGGATTCCTAGGCACCCTAAAAAAAAAACTCCTCTACATTAAAAACTATAAAAAAACAATAGTGAGGAGTTGAGAAGCGCAGATCTTCTCAGCCCTTCAGACTCGGGTAGAATTCCAGTGCGAAAAATGTCCATCTTTCCTAAACGGCTGTATTTTTCACTTCTTAACCCTAAATCCTCACAAAATATGCTGAAAACAGGCTACACAATGTGGATGCGTCAGTGTGAGTGGGCGCGGGGAAGGGCGCGTAGGTGTGAGTGAGCGCGGGGACGGGCGTGCCGGTGTGAGTGGGCACGGGGGTGTGAGTGGGCACGGGGGTGTGAGTGCCGGTGTAACTAAACTACCCCAGATACCACATATATACCCCACACAGCACAGCAACCTGCCCCCTGTAACTAAACTACCCCCAGATTACCCCATATATACCCCACACAGCACAGCAAACTGCCCCCAGATACACCATATATAACCCCACACAGCAACTGCCCCCTGTAACTAAACTACCCCCAGGATACCCCATATGATACCACCATACCAGCACAGCAACCTGCCCCCCTGTAACTAAACTACCCCCCAGATTACCCCATATATTACCCCACACAGCACAGCAGCAACTGCCCCCTGTAACCTAAACTTACCCCCAGATACCCCATTATATCACCCACACAGCACAGCAACTGCCCCCTGTAACTAAACTACCCCCAGAAGCATACGACCATATATTACCCCACACCAGCACAGCAACTGCCCCCTGTAACTAAACTACCCCCAGATACTCCCCACACAGAACAGCAACTGCCCCCCTGCAACTAAACTACCCCAGATCTTACCCTGGGGGTCGGCAGATGTCCGACCCCCAGCCTCCACACTGACCCTGTTCTCAAGATCTGCCCCCCAGAACGGGAGGAAAAAGTCAGCAATAGCGCTTGTTGTTCGGCTCCCTTCACAGCCTAAACCAGCGATTCATTTTACATCATCACTTCCTGCCAGAAGTGGGCCGTGACGTCATGTCCTGCTTCCCAAGATGGCCGACGGCAGTTCACACCGTGTGGCCTGTCTCTCCTCCTGCAAATCACACATGTTACCACCGCTGGCAGACTGTTCCATGCCTCCACCGCTCTTTTATGCTCCTTTACAAAGCATAGTAACCATGTTTCCCTGAATCCAAATACCTGTCCCGTTTCCCAGACAACCTTGTTGTGGGATATGAGAGAAGCTGCCCGGTGACGGTGGGGGAGGGGCCGCTGGGCATCCGTCTGTCTCCTTCCTGCCCTCCATTAACGCTGATTGCCCCTCAGAGGGCGAGTTACCCCAATCCGGGCAACTGATTAACGCTTTCAGTGCTGGCTGGCAGGGTCTTCATGATAATGCCAGTCCAGCAGTGAAAGTGTTAAAGAGGAGGTGGTGCCCTGTGATGTCACGGAGTTAAATGCCCTTGCTGCACCCTGTGATGTCACGGAGTTAAATGCCCTCGCTCCTGCCCCTGGCGGTGTGTATCCTGCACCTTCCCGCCCCATTAACCCCGTGTGACAGGCTGCTGTAGTAAAGGGTTAAGTCTATTGTCAGTGGGTAAATCCCAGGGTCTGACACATGAGTGAAAAGAGGAGGTGGGGGGCAAATCCGCAGCTTCAGGTATACATTTGGCATTATTTGGGGCATTTCCCAGGTGTGGGACCCTGTACCGGGGCGCCGCAGTCTGTCAGAGCCTCTGAATGTATAGATGGCGCGATATATGATTAATAGATTTATATCGCGCCATCATACTCCATATCGCTGTACAACGGGATAAATAAGGAGAATAATCACGATAACAGTAGCGATGATAAATAATAAAATACCGATAATAATAGTAGTGATAATAAATAATAAAATACCGATAATAATAGTAGAGATGATAAATAATAAGATACTGATAATAATAGTAGTGATGATAAATAATAAAATACTGATAATAATAGTAGTGATGATAAATAATAAGATACTGATAATAATAGTAGTGATGATAAATAATAAAATACCGATAATAATAGTAGTAGTGATGATAAATAATAAAATACCGATAATAATAGTGATGATAAATAAT
>VKOC01006481.1:0-12414 GCA_009364415.1 Spea multiplicata
TTATAATCAGGGTCGTCTTATAATCAAGCAAATACGGAAATTATAATTTTTGTATCCCTCTATTAAAACGATCCTGCGACAGTGAATGTGTACCACATGTAATAATTGGTATTTATAGGAAATCATCAACTGGAGTCTATTATAATCACATGGGGAGATGGATTCACTAAACAGCAAGTGCATGTGAGTTGGGAAAAACCTCTAGCTTCCATACACTCAATAGCAATACAGTCACGTTGATGGAACTTGACAAAAACAGGCAACTTGTGGATTCAGTTACCCTTAATCACCTAACGGTAATTTAAAAAAATAACAAATAAATTAATAATACATAGTGTGGGTTGGGCAGGGGTTAAGAAATTAATCCTTGGGGTATAGGTCCCAATCACAATACTTCCTGCTCAGCCGAGTGGTAAATGTATAATAAAGCACATATCTGAGACAGGGACCCTCATCCCTTCCCTCCATCTTATCCCCTGTCTGTACCCACGAAATGCCCATTGGGGTATGTGGAGGGGATAAAGTGGCAAAATATCCTCTAGAGGTACAGTACATACCCTTTCCCATGGTTCTCCCTCTCCTTCTATTCCTGTCCTATGGAATGGCAAGGGTAGTTTCTGTAAACTAAAATGAAAAGTAAGCCTTAAATACCCCCTATAAAAACAAAATAGTGTGAACAAAAATAATCAAGACCAGCTTCACCCCATCTGGGGTCCCTCCGCACGTGTAATTTTTTTTTTTAACCAGTCAAATACATGGAAACATTGAATAGACAAAAGCAAGGTTAAGAAACATATCCTTTCTTAGCGTTCTATGCCCCACTCTGCACTGGCGCCTGTTGGGTAAATCCAATGGGGGTTCACATGCTGCTGTTCCCTCTCCACAAACACACAGAATAATGGCGTTTCGCGCCTTGTGTCGCGAGCCCCGCCTCCCCGCTCGCATAAGGGTGGGGAGACTTCGGGCTGGGCAGGGAGTGTGTTGGCGGGGAGCTGACGGCTGGGAGCTCCTAATGTAAAACCAACAGAGGGCAGCATTCTGTCCGAAGATATATTAGCCATATGTGGCAGTGTGCTCATTTGCATTTATTCAAATAAAATATATTCCCATGATCCTTTCGTCTAACAGTTTAATACAACAAAAACCCCAAAATAAATAGAAAAAAAGAGTTTGTAAGTTCGACAGAATTAATGTCCGCGAGTGTGGACATTTAACTGTTGCAGTGGGGAGACAAGCGGATCATGGGAATATATTTTATTTAAATAATAAATGAAAATGAGCACATAACCACATATGGCTAATATATCATCGGAGAGAATTGCTGCCCTCTGTTGGTTTTACATTGAGTTGCATAATATTCTGCCCAAGACTATATTAGCTATATATGGTAGTGTGCTCATTGGTCGCCAGTAGGAGGCCCCCTGCTGGCGACCAATGGAGTTGCTGAGAGACACATTTAAAGTACTGGCACCAGAGCTGCTGCGGTATGCATTAACCCCGTATTAACCCCTTAACCGGAAAAAACAAAGAAAAAAAGAATATTCGCCAGAAGAGAAGACAGGAACGGGCGAATATTCGCGGAATACGAAGATTTTGTTTTTCCTGAAGACGAGCACGAAGACGAACACGAAGAGCCCCCTGGTGCCCAAGTCTAATTTAAAGCTATACGCAATGGCATGCAACACATTAGCATTTAGAATAACATTTGCCAAATATTTGTAGGGGCAAATCTGTTGTAAATACTAAATAGTTACTTATATACACTATATGGACAAGGCCTGGCTTGCAATCTCCATTCCAGTTCATCCATGGTGTTCGATGGGGCTGAGGTCAGGGCTCTGTGCGACCGGTCAAGTGCTTCCACACCAAACTCATCCAACTACGTCTTTATGGACCCTGCTTTGTGCACTGGGGCCCAGTCTAGAATAGAAAAGGGTCTTCCCCAAACTATTTCCACAAAGTTAGAAGCATAACATTGCCCAAAATGTATTGGTATGCTGACGGGGACATAGCTGCAAAAGGGGGGGGCAACTATATATTAATGTCTATGTATTTAGAATGTCATTAAAGTCCCTGTTGGTGTACTGGTCAGGTGTCCCAATGCTTTTGTCCATTTAGTGAATCATAATTTTAGCTAATTCCATTGATTATTTGACTAAATGGGTGATTACTGGGGTTTCCCAGTTGACAGAACTATTTGTTCCCTCGCTTACTATCACACAGTGCTACACGTCATACTCTGTATTCTCTGGAGGATTACTTTTCTCCGTCAAACAGTATAAACAGGGCAGAGAACGACTGCCAAATCCCAAACCCTTTCTCTTGCCTAAACCGAAGAATGGATTCTGCAGGGTTTCACCACGAAAAGGCAGATCCGCAAAGGAGATGAAAAGATTCCATTATTGAAGGCAGATATACACATGCAGGACTTTGCTGGTCATACATTGTCATCTTACATTTACGGTAGGACATTACATATGTATGTATTTTCATTGATGTAGATAGCTACAATGTAAGAGAATAGTGTATGTGGAATGACCAGTTTTAAAGGTAAGTACATATGTATTTACAGCGTAGATCAATATATATGTAGATGGCTACGTTCTCTAATATTTATTTTATAGCAGACAAATTATTTCCTAAAAGATAGTGAAAAAAAGTATGGAGGGCACAACTTAAGAAGCTGCAGCAGAAAAGTGGGCTGAGGTGTAAGGAGCCAAGGAGCATCATAGTGCTTACAATCTATCAGATCTAATTTTGTGAGATACTGTATTAGAAAAAGAGTTTTTGGTTATTCACTTAAGACTCATGTTATTATTTATTTTATTTTTTTTACCATTCATTTTTGTCACGCATATTTTTTTTTAAAAAAAATAACAAATACATTAATATTACATAGTGTGGGGTTGGGCAGGGGTTAAGAAAATAATCCTTAGGGTATAGGTCCCAATCACAATGCTTCCACTCCCTCCTCAGCCAAATGGTAAATGTATAATAAAGTCTATATTCTATTTACTGTTTTATCTCCTGTTTTTGTTCTCTAACTCTATGTACTTTGCCAAATGAGATCATTATTATTTGGAGCATTTATTAAAATGTCACACACTAGTTACTCTTTTGAATGCCCAAATGGTGACCACAGATGTATAGAAATCATAACATAAAAAATATTTAAATAAGTAGCAGGGTCAACCCCAGTATGTTTTTCCTGTATGATCTGGCCGTGCACAATTTAGATTTAAACAAATTATCTTAATTCAACAAAATATTCACCTGTAAAATCACCGATGAGACAATAAACCCCTAAGAGACATTTCTACCTGTGTATCGCAAGTTCATCATTATAAGTCCTTTTTTTCATGGTGATAGTGTGAACAAACATATAATATTCTTATGTTTATTTATTTCCCCCTAGAAAACATTATATAAAATGAAATCAGACGATAACCAGAATGCGACAGATTTTTTCATCCAAGGCTTGACTGATATCCCACAATTCCAATTCCCAATTTTCTTCATTTTTCTGCTGAGCTATGTCGTAATTTTCTTAGGAAACATAACCATTTTTCTTGTTATTCTGCATGATTCCCACCTGCACACTCCCATGTACATTTTTTTGATGAACATTTCTGTAACTGACATCGGTAACACCTCGAATATCCTACCAAAAATGTTAAATATTTTCCTTACTCAGCATAAGACCATTTCCTTCGAGGGATGTATAACTCAGTTGGTTATGTTTATATCTCTGACACTTACTGAGGTTCTAATTCTTGCCGCCATGGCTTATGACCGATATGTGGCAATTTGTCACCCCCTCCATTACTTTATCTTGATGAGTTTAAGATACACCTTTATACTCATAGCTGCATCTTGGACCATTAGCTTTCTGGACACTACGGGCCACGCTGTCCTTGTGTCTAAACTGTCCTTCTGCGAATCCCATCTCATTGATCACGTTTTTTGTGATCTTACGACATTGTTGAAGATCTCCTGCAGCGACACCTTTAAAGTGGAAATGTTAACCTACATCGAAGGGGCAATATTTACCGTTCCTGCTTTCCTGCTCACTTTCATCTCATATATATTTATCGTTTCTTCGATTCTGAAAATAAAGTCATCCGAAGGTCGGCAAAAGACATTTTCCACGTGCGCTTCTCATCTCACCTGCGTTGCTGTGTTTTATGGAACTTTAATTTGTTTGTACATGAGACCCACATCAAGCTATTCTCCTAAACAGGACAAATTTTTTGCTCTTTTATATATTGTCTTGATCCCGATGCTTAATCCTGTTATATACACTCTGAAAAACCAGGACGTTAAAGAGGCTCTGAAGAAATTAACGAACAAGGTGGCAAATTAATTTTTCTAATGCTCATATCCCAATAAGTCAGTTCTCCAATTGTCTTAATAAATAGATATGATCTGAATTAAATGTCATCATTCTCACTCACTCTGTGAATATTTTAATATGCATTTTTCTGACAAAAAAATATCATGCGTAGGGAGATGCATCGGCCGAAGAGTGGCAAATGCATTTAGAACCACTTGAAAATTTGAAGACACCATACAGCCAAGGCCAGATTAAAGATGTTTTTTCCCATCTCTCTTCTTTTTCATCATCTTATTTTTATTTATCTCTCTCTTTTCTCGCTACCTTCCCCCTTTATCTTATCCTCTTCTCTGTTATTCCCATTCTCAATATGTCTCCTGCACCTTTTCTTTATCTTGCCTTTCTATGATCCCCTTTCTTTTTATCTCTCTTTGTTCTCTTTATATTCCCACCCTTTCTTTTTATGTCTCATCCTCTTTCTCTCTCTCTTTGTTCCCTCTCTATTCCCTTTTTTTTTAACTCCCCTCCTCTTTCTCTTTATCTCTCCTCCTCTTCATCTGTCCCTTTGCTTCATACCTCTTCCCTTCTCTTTCATATCTCTTCTTCTCTTTGATCCCTATTTCTCCTTACCTCTTCCTTTGCCTTCTCACTTCTCTTTGATTCCCCCTTCTCTTTACCTCTCCTCTACTTTCTTCTTTTCTCTCCTCTCTTATGCTCCCCTGACTCTGTTATCTTTATCTCCACACCTTTACTCTTTATCTCACCTCCCATTTTTCTCTCTCTTTTCTGTTTATCTCTCCCTTTCTCTTTATCTCTCCACCTTTTCTCTCTATGTCATCCTTTTCCCTATCCCCCTCCTTTCTGTTTATCTCCCCTTCTTTGTATCTATATCTCTCCTGTTTCTCTCAACCTCTCCCCTTTGGCTTTCATCTTTCCCTGTTTCTTTGATCCCCCTTCTCATTATCTATCACCTTTTTTCTTCATCTCATGTCTCATATTTTTTTCTCTCCTCCTATTTCTCTTTATCTCTCCTCCTTTTTTACTTTTTCTCCCTCTATATAACTTAATCTCAGGGCTCAGATAAGCAGGTCAGGTAGGAGCCCAGTTGCAGGGGATACCAGAGGCTCAGTTTGTACCCCACGATGCATTATTACCAGACAGAAAAAATGAAACACGCCACAGGCTGAACAGTAATACAATATGCTCTGTATTGGAGAAGCTGGCAAGTACAGACTGTAGACACGACCAAACAGGAAACAGGCACAAAGGCAGATGTATAGCACAATAGCTCCCTAGTCGGGCACAAGATAGTACTAGGATGCTTCAGCTGGATTGGCAGGGCCCGCTCTGAAATTCCACAGGCAGAGAATACGGCAGGGCACTGGACACACATCAGGGCACTGGACACACACATCAGGGCACTGGACACACATCAGGGCACTGGACACATGGCAGGGAGCCCTCAGGCAGGGCAGACGTAGTCAGGCAGGCTGGGTCAAAACCAGTAGGACCAAATCAGAATCCAGGAGGAGAGTCAGAACAAGGCGGGTTAACACAGGCAGTGGAAGAGCCAAATCAGGAACTAAGGCACGAAGTCAGACGGAAGCCAGGTAACAACGGGTTAATCCAAAACAGAATGCTGCTAGCAAGAGAACAGGTGCAGATAAACTGCAATGCAAAGGCCCAAAATGGAGGAATCAGCCAGTACTTAAGGGGAAGGACTGCACCCAGGTAAGGAGATAAAGCTGGTCAGGTCGTTAGTCCACACCGTGCTGTGATCAGACAGGCGGCCTCTAGAGGCTGCCACAAATATGACACCTATAACTAAATACAGTTAACTAAATTTCTCCTTTCTCTTTTTTTCCTCTCACCTTTCTCTTTTATCTCTCCCCTTTCTCTTTGTCACCTCTACCCTTTTTCCTTATCTCTCCCCTTGTCATTATTTTTTCCTATTCTCCCACCTTGTGGTGCTCAGTTCCAATAATTTTATAGCTCACTGATCCTGTCAGGGGAGACCAGGGGATCCCCCCAACTGGCCTATGATGACTATTGCCCCCAAAAGTGGCAATAATGAGATCAAATAGTATTATTATGGGTACTGGCATTATTCTTTTTAACTCTGAATCATAAATATGTGTTTAAAGATACATACAGTATTGCCTAGTTTAAAAATATGTGTTTGAAAAGTTCTAGGTATCACTAAGAGATTTCAGGTTGTATTTCTTGTTCTATCGCCAACTCTCACACCCAATTTTCATTGTCAAACGTTCCATTCCCTGGGGTGTTTGGTTTCTCCGTCACACAATATAAGAGAGCCTTAGATTACTGTCACTTCTCACACTCTTTCGTCTGCAGCACAGCAGTGAGACGAGGTAGGGTCAATCAGACTTCTTTCATCAGTCATTCCTTTCTGGTTTTAACTTGTTTTTCTCCACCGTTTTTTGTATTGACAGATGTCTATTTATTCAGATATATCGTTCTATTATTAACTTGCTGAAACCATTGCTGACATTTTTCCATATAGATATGTATTAAATTACAGAGGCTGCCTGGGGTGCCTGAATTAGGAGGCACCTGGCAGTGGCATATTTTTTTCTAGGAAGACAGGTCCAAAGTGGTGGCATCAATCACACTATTTGGACCAATATCCATGTACCCCTCTTACTTTGACTGATGTCCCTCCTTTCAGAACTTGGAACGCTTGCTGAGTATCACAGTCTTCTACAGCCCCAAAAAGGTGACAACGTTTAGAAACAAACAGCAGGGTAAAGCATAAAATGTGTTTATAAATTAAATTATCTAAATATTATAAACCACAATACATATTATTGTCTATTGTTTTTCCTCTACGTTGTATTATATATTATTTTTCTCCATGTGTTATCTGTTATTATTTTTTGGTTTATCTTTTATATCTCATCTTAACGTTGAAACTATCTAGTTACATTTTTCTTATTGGATATTATTTGCTTGATTAAACTGATTAATAAACAGCAAATTAGCAGATGCTGCGCAAAACTAAATGTTCCATCAGTCTGTTAGAACTGTAAGAAAAATAATAAAGAGAATACAATGAATATATATACTGACTACCCATAAACAGTAGGTGAAGCAAGTCTTCCAGACTGCTCAGTTAAGAAGGGAAATTAGATTATTTGATGCAGCATGTGCATGTTCTACATCAATGAAGTTTATTTAGATTGTAAGCTCTTTGAGCAGGGCCCTCCTCACCTTTTATCTCTGTAAGTCAAATTGTTATGTTACATACTACTTGTTATGTCCTGTCCACCCATTGTACAGCGCTACAAAATTTGATGGCGCTATATAAAATAATAAATAATAACAATAATGTACTAAAATGTCAATTTGAGGGTGAGGGTCAGCTAACATTTTTTTTGCTTTAGTAAGCATTATAAAAAGCCAGCACCAGTGAGTTTCTCTTGCAAGAAAAGATCTCCTCTAGAAACTAGATCAAGGTCGGAGGATGACTACTGACCCACTCCTACTCACGACACTGACAAAAAGTCATTGGTAAAGAGGAACATGCGTTATTGCAGGTGGGAGATTATTAGGAGGATGCCCACTTAAAATATCTAATGTTTTTCTCATTCATGTTTAAAAATAGTATTGGGGTTTAACTTGTTTATGATGATTATCTGCGCTATTGACCTTTTCTCTATTTTAAGGTAGAGATACAGTCTATCTCTTACAAGAAGGATTGAGCTGACCATGTATGTTGGATAGAGGTGAATAAACAGTCAGGGCTGAGCTAGCTTAATGTACAATTAACTTGATGAGCTTACGTACCGATTTACAACGCAGACTGTAATTATACATTATACAGGGCCAGCCCTTTTTGCATTGAAAGCTAAATATGGCTGAAGCTTTGCACATAATACACTCTGTGTTGTCTATGTTTATTTTAATACAAATGCCATTCTCCTACAGAAAACACTGTGTATCGAAATGAAATCAGAACGTAAGCAGAATGTGACAGAATTTTCAATCCAAGGCTTGACCGATATCCCCGAATTCCAAATCCCAATTTTTTTATTATTTCTGCTCAGCTATATTGTTGTTTTATTGGCGAACATAACAATTATTGTGGTTATTTTGAGTGATTCTCAACTTCACACTCCTATGTACATTTTATTGTTGAACCTTTCCCTAACCGACATAGTTAACGTCTCAGATATTCTTCCAAACTTTTTAAGGACTCTCCTAACTCTGCATAAGACTGTTTCCTTTGTGGGATGTATAACTCAAATGTATATTTTTATATCTCTAACACTTACTGAAATGCTCACTCTTACAGCCATGGCTTATGACCGATATGTGGCAATTTGTCACCCTCTTCATTATTTTATCTTTATGAGTTTAAGACATACAGTTATATTTGCGGTTGCTTCATGGACCATTGCTTTCTTGAATCTCACAGGATACGCTGTCCTTATATCAGAACTGTCCTTCTGTAAATCACATCTTATTGATCACTTTTTTTGTGACGCTATACCATTGCTGATGATCTCCTGCAGTGACACCTTCAAGATAGAAATGTTAACCTATGTAGAAGGGACAATAATCGACATCCCTGCATTCCTGCTCACTTTCATTTCTTATATTTTTATTATCTCCTCCATTCTGAAAATACAATCCGCAGAAGGTCGAAAAAAGGCATTTTCTACCTGCACCTCCCATCTGACCTGTGTTTCTCTCTTCTATGGAACGTTAATTCCTTTGTACATGAGACCCACATCAAGCCTTTCTCCAAAAAATAAATATTTTTCTCTACTATATGTTGTCTTGGTCCCAATGCTTAATCCTGTGATATACACACTGAAAAACCAGGATATTAAAAAGCTTTGAAGAAACTAGTGAATAAAATGTCACTTAATTGTCTTAATAAGTAAAGAGAAACATGTAACCTGTTCAAAAACCTGTGTAATTTACCTTTTTGTGGAACGTCAGGGCTGGATTGATTGGGTAATTATTGGAATAGAATGTATCTAGGGTTTTAGAATTGCTTAATACACACACACAGAACATCTTATTAGATACACGACCATAAATATACATGAACCTATTAAATAACCCCTTCAATCCCAGGGGTTTTTGGTACCTCAAAGCCCAGAGCAATTTTGCCATTTTTGCGCTATGTCGGTTCAGCGATTATTCTCTTTTCCTGTGAATAGTGTATCAATGTAAACTATATATTGTTTTTTCAAGGAGAGATAGAGCTTTCGTTTGATACCATAGTTGGATGATTAGCTGAAAATTTAGAATGAGAAATTTAGTAAAAACTAGCGAAGATTAGAAAAATAAACTAATTTTTTTTTACATTTTCCCTCTGAATCCTCACAAAATTAGGTAAAGTGATGGAAAATCCCCTCCAAGTTTATCAATTCAGGTGTCCTGATTTCAGAAATACCTAATTTATATAGATTTTCCAGACTTTCCCAGCACCAGGGAGCATACTATTAGGTGTACAATTTTGTATAATTTTTATGCCTATGGCTTAACCGGTTTGGGGGTTGTGAACGGGGGCAGGAGGGTTATACTGGCTAGATGTTATGCTAGGGCAATGGGATGTAAGGGTTTTTTTAAGAATTTTTTTATTATCTTTTTTTATATATATTTTTTTTTAATTTTTTTATTTTAATTTTTTTTACATTTTTTTGTATTTTTTATATATTTTTTTTACACAGTAATGGTAAGAGGTCCTCCTAGGGACCTCCTGAACATGCCAGTGATGTCACAGTGACATCACAGCTCACATTATAATTTTTTTTAGTATTATTTATATTATTATTTTAATGATTTATTTAATATTTTTTAAATGAATTAACTTTTTTTTTCAGCTTTACTCTTTCAAGACATGGTTTCTCACTCCCCTCCCCGCAATCCCCCTGCACCGATCACACTGTGATCTCTATGCAGGTCCTCACAGACCTGCATAGAGATCGTAGCGTCTCTGTGCCTCATCGGAGGGCAGGATATCCCCGCAGGGGATCACCTTCCGGGTTCCGATCACCTTCCGGGTTACGTCAGCAGTGACGCAACCCGGAAGGGAATGCCCGATCGCGCGTTTGAAACTGCGCGATCGGGCAGTTTACCGGTAACAGCTTACCGGCTTTCATGCTGGAAGCTGTTACAGGCGATCGGACAGCAGAAAGCCAGCAAAGCCGGCTTCTGCGGTCAGTGGGGAGTCCAGGCTGTCAAACCCGTGTGTCCCTGACGCTGCACGAAGGGCTGGACGTACCGGGACGTCCATAGGGGTTTCTTTGTGGGCGTTTTTTGGACGTCCCGGTACGTCTATAGGGGAACGAAGGGGTTAAAGATCAGAAACAACATGTGTTTACTTCATGGTCTTATTGATATTTTTGATTGGGTGACTAAAATAATTGATTAACATGGAGCAGAAGACATTGCTTATCTAGAGTTCAGTAAGGCTTTTGACACTGTCGCACATAGAAGTCATAAATAAACTGCAATCATTGTGTTTGGATTAGACAGTGGCTAAGAGACAGACAACAGGATCTGTACTTGGGCCCATTCTCTTTATTAGTGATATTGCAGAAGATCTTGATGGAAATTGCTGATGATACAAATATTTGCAACAGGGTTGATGTTCCTGGATGGATAAATTGACAACTTATTTAGGTAAATTAGAAAAAATGGTCAGAGCTATGTCAGGTGTCTGGCATTTAATGTGGATAAATGAAAGATAATGCGCCTAAGGTGTATATTATACTGTACAAACCTCAACATCTGAGAAATAGGTTTTAGGGGTAATTATTTCTGAGGATTTAAAGGTAGGTAGACAATGCAGTAGAGCAGCAGGTAATCTGTAGCAGATGCTTGGTTGTATAGTTGAGGTATTAGCAGTAAAAGAGGGAAGAGCTTGTGCCGTTGTACAGAGCACTGGTGAGACCTCACTTGGAGTATTGTGTACAGTACTGGAGACCGGATCTCCAGAAGGATATAGATATTTTGGAGAGAGTTCAGAGAAAAATGGTTCGTGGACTGCAGGATAAAAGGTTAAAGGATCTTAACCTACGTATATATAGTTTGGAAGAAAGATGTGACCGGGGAGATATGATAGAAACATTTAAAGGGAATCAACATGATAAAGGATGACAGTATATTTAAAAAGAACAAATACCACAACAAGAGGACGCAGTCTAAACTGGAGTGGGAAAGGTTTAAAAGTAATTTCAGGAAATATTACTTTATTGAGAGGGAAGTGGATTCATAGAATAGCATTCAAGCAGAATTGGTAGATGTTAATACATTGAAGGGGTTTAAGCATTCATTGGATATGCTTAAGGCTAACCTAGATATAAAATAAGGGCCGGGGCTAAGGAAAGTATACAGAAATTGGCCAGACTAGATGGGTTGAATGGTTCTTATATGTCAACATTTATGTTTCTAATATAAGGAAATTTTACTTTACCAAGAGGGTGGTAGATAAATGGAACAGTCTCCCATCAGAGGCTTATAGAGTAAGGGAATTTAAACATACATGTGATCTGCATAATGCTATCCTGAATCTAAGACAAGACCAAGTACAGATTAAGGTCTGAATCTACATTTTACATCAGGAAAAGAGTATATGGGCAGACTATATGGGTCAAATGGTTCTTCAAACATCACACATAGCCACTGGGGTTTCTAGCGTAACATGTTATTTTGGCTTTTTCGATACTTTATGGGTTCTATTAAGTTCTTCCTGGCAAGCGCGTACCGGTCAGACCAAGATAGTCCAGTGTATCTCAAATGTGTCTTTGGGTAACTTGGTGGTTTAATTGGGAATGTGTTGATCTCCTTTAACTGCTTTCTAAAATAAAAGAGGTTGCCAGCCTTATGTGACTGTGCTGAAATTCACTATACACCATTCCACGGGTACACAAATGTTACATAGACTCTTATTTTTTGTTTATCCCCTTCAGCTGACAGTCCTCTAACATAATGAAATGCAAATTAAATTCAAAATCAACATTTAAAATTAAGCCTTTAAGCATGAGAGAAAGAAAAAAAGGTTTGAAACAGGGTCTACTTGTAGCTTATCAGAATATGATTTG
>VKOC01006482.1:0-16289 GCA_009364415.1 Spea multiplicata
ACATGACGGCATCCCTGCGCTCGGCATCAATAGCCGGCGCGTAGTGATTAGAGAGCAGGGAAGCCGAGGTCTGAAGTGCCAGACCTCGGGCTTCCCTGCTCCCTCATCACTACGCGCCGGCAATTGATGCCGGGCGCCGGGACATGACGGCATCCCTGCGCTCGGCATCAATAGCCGGCGCGTAGTGATTAGAGAGATTGGTGGCTTCGTGGGAACCTCCGGCTTGGTAAGTACCCGGCGTATAAGACGACCCCCCACTTTTAAGAAGATTTTTTGGGGTTAAAAAGTTGTCGTATACGCCGGAATATACGGTACTTTGATGCCATCCATGCATATGTTTGTTGGGTTGCCTGGGGGCTAAAAAGGCAAGCGTTTTTAAAACTCACTTTAAAATGCTCATTTTAGGATTTGATTCCGTAAAGTAGTCTTTTTACATTTTAACTAAATATCTCCAAAGCAATCACAAATTGTAGGTATCAAAATACAAACAAGTGAAGCTCAATATTCTAATTTAAATAAAATATAACACCTTCTGGTGGAGTGGTGCCGCAAAAACACAGGAACAAGCTCCCCAAATGTCCCAAATAAAGTACAATCAAAAACACACAAGTGTCTGTGCACCCAAATAATAAGGGAATAAATTATATGTGTAACATAAAAATATGTTGTTTCCACACAAAATATCCAAGAGTCTCATAGAAAAGAAAAAAGGGAAAAACTTATGGTGTAGTATATCAAAATAAATCTCAGAAAGCAGGGAGACAAGGTCCCTAGAGTTTATATAGAGAAAGCAGCAAAGAAAGAGGAAGAAGGAGGAATTGTACCAAGGTTAACCCTACCTACCTACCTTCTTTATTCTGCTGTAAACCACACATATCTAGCAACTCTGATAAACACGCCATTTACTGGTAATGTTAGTAAGCCTCAAGGAGGGGCAATGCACATGGAAAATGAAATACCCCAAGAGCTGACAATATCATTAGAGTGTACAGCTAGACCTCTCAGACTCGGTTGAATTACAGATATTGCCAACCATTACTGAAGAACTATAACAGTATTTATATTTATGTGCCTGTGATTAAAACAGATTTTTTTTCTGGTTTAGTACAGATATACTTAAAACAGAAGACATGAACAAAGATTTCTTCAAGAACACTTTTGTTGAACAGTATGAAAAATATTTGGCAGAGGTATGAAACAGTATTATTCCAATAGAAGATACTGGGTGTATTGATAAAGAAAAAAAAATATTTAAGAAGCATGCCTGCTAAAACCTGTGTTTATTTTATAGAGACTAAACATTAGTACATCTGCACAATAAATCATGTGAAGCATTCTGTTGTAGCTGTTTACTTTTATACTGCGCAAATAGTTGATACTGGTTACAAACCCTTAGTGGTGGTATACTGTTGCAAAATTATATTTTATCCATCACTACATAACTACACACTTTTTGAGCTTTTAGGGTTTGGGATATTAGTTCATAATCAGAAGGGCTGGCAAGGGAGGCACAGGGACAATTGCTTTCTGGGGGGCAGAGTGGCATATGGGGGGGGCAGAGTGGCTAGTCTGGACGCAGGTTGGCAAATAAAAGGAAATAAAAACAAGAAATACATTTTTCTCAATCATAGTTTTTGTTAAATATGAAAAAAAGTAGTTTACATGTGAATTAATATAGAAATTGTTTTTCATAAAGGGTAGTCTTTTATTCAGGCTTTTTCTTTTTTTACTAAATTACTATTCACATTTTGGGGGGGGGCAACTTATAATCAGGGTCGTCTTACAGCAAATATGGTAATGCCAGTTACTTAATTTACTTTTCATGTGCAATTGGTACTAAGGTGCAAATCTAATTGGCCGGTTGTGATCGCTCTCCCAGTCCTCCCATTCATACAGGAGGGTTAGAGGACATTTCCTTTTTATTTTATTATTTTTGTGTTGATTTTTTAAAATGCACAAAAGTGTCCGTTTTAATTGCATTTGCATTTTCTATGAACACTCACACGTATAGGCTAAATTGTATCCATAGTTAAAATACCAGAGTTAAGATACTTTATAATCTTACTTTATAAGATCATAACTTTATAATAGTTACAGATACAGTATTGTTTCTATAACATTTTGTATAGTCACGGAACTTATTCCCCTTTTTTCTCTTGCAGGAACTTTCGAAAAGCGATGATGTTAGGCCACCTCATTTTGTTAGGTTACAGATCTTCAGTGTTACATTTGGGAAAATATGCACTCATACTCCTGTATTTGGAAATATATTAAGACAAGTTAAGGTAAATTGCCTTGTGAATATTAATACAGTTTTGCAAGCGCTTTAATAGTTACAATTAATAATCTTCTTAGCATCAATATTCCATAAATTGA
The DNA here is from genome assembly GCA_009364415.1 of Spea multiplicata. NCBI lineage: Eukaryota > Metazoa > Chordata > Amphibia > Anura > Pelobatidae > Spea > Spea multiplicata. Next base: position 2,377 of record VKOC01006482.1, read on the forward strand.
CTTTATTAAGTAGATGCCAGCTACTACTCGGGTAGTAGTAGTAGAATTAGTGCATGTAAAGAGTTAAAATACTAGCATTTGAAATACCTATTTAAAAAATATATGGTTTGAGGGGGTAAATTACATTGGTCAGCTTCAAAGATAGCCGAAATAGCACATGGGGAAGAATGACCAGATTTGGAAACAAATAGTTTTGCAATAGCAAAACGCTACTTATTGCCCAATAACTTGCAAAAAAACATAACATTGGGTATTTCTAAACTCAGGACAAATAGTAGAATCTATTTAGCAGGGTTTTTTTCACTTTAATAGATGAATAAATGAAAGTGAGAAAAATATATAACTTGTGTGGTTACACTAAATAGTAGAGGAGAAATTTACAGCTGAACACGAGCACCGCAAAAGTGTTACAACAGCCTTGGTCACAAGAGGTTAAAAAATTAAAAAAAAACAGCCTGGTTGATTATAAGTCATTAGCAGACTTATTAACACATAAAGCTTCCCTTACCTTTAACAGATGACGGAAGCTACATAATCTCTTGGTTCACAGTCATTTATCTTCGAACTTGTTAAAACTGGTGAAAATGTATCATAACGAAACAAAAGACACAGGGGCACACAAAATTACTGAATTGTCCCAATTATCGGCCACTTTTTTTCTATTCTTTATGATTTAGTCCTGCTGTGGGCAAGCAGCAGGGTTAGGATCCAGATCCCCCTGCAGCACTGCAGGGGACCTGTATTCTCCTCTCTGGGAGCCGGTGGGCCTATGCGCGACAACCCCCTTTGCTGCTGGCACTTCCGTCAGGGCTTCTATGACTACCGGCCAGCAGCAGCGTAGGCTTTCTGAGTGCATCGCACAGACGTTCACCTGCTGGCACATATCAGGGGGGCAGAGTGACATATGGGTTATAAAGCATAGGAGCAGAGTGGCATAGAAGGGGTTATAAAGCATATTGGGGGAAGAGTGACATATCTGAGGGCAGAATGGTGTATCTATAAGTAAGGTGCATTATGAATTAAGGGGGGGCCTTAAAATGGCTATTCTCTTTCCAAATTTCTGTTTGTATATAACCTATGCTTATTAACTGCATAATAGATACCAGACATGCTAAAATACATGTATTACTGTTAATTAGAAAAAATACTGCTTTACCATTCCACTCGTGTATTTTTTCTCTAAAATAGCACCAAACTTAAAGGGTGCGGCCTATAATTGAGCCAATACGGTATATAAATAAAGTGGCGTCTCCAGCTTTGATATTTAGAGGTTTGAGGTTTTCATAAAATGTTTATTGTGCTTCAGAGAGAGCTGTAATACAGTCAAAACAAATCAAAATCCTTGCTTCTCAGAGTACTTACTATAGTTTATCAATTTTTAGTACAGGCCTTCGTCTTTTTTGCACTGTTCAATATAATTACAAACAGCAGTTTGTCAGCCTCTCCCCAAGCTGCTAAGGCCTACATAGGTCTACTTGGTGTAAAAACTAGGAAAGCTTGAACCAATGGCCTAGCATATATATTTAAAAAGTTATAGTAATATATACTGATGTGATATTAAGAGTTATTCTGTACCACTGTCAGTGTCTGGCTCAGTTTAAAGTGATGGGAGATATGTCATACCACCATCTGTGTCTGTCTTGCCATGATGATAAGGCCAGTGGGTAGTCCTGACTGCATCCTGCAAGGGTAGGCTCCAGGTAGCCGGAGCTCAAAAGTTCCCAGGTATATATATATACAATGATAGGAGTTATGCTGTTATGATCATGGTATACAACCATCAGCCTCAGTACATATATTGCTGCAAGTTATACTGTACCACAGTCATGCTCAGTATGTATTGATGGGAGTTATGCTGTACCATCCTCAGTGTCAAACTGTGAATAAATCACTGGGTTTAATGAAAATGTGTTTGTTACTGCAGTTCTAATACCATGAATTGCCTTGTTATTTATCTACTTTCTTCAAAATAACCTTTGTAAAGATATAGTGGGGGGGGCACAATTTTCTGCGGCACAAAAGGAGCCAACTTCGCCTCTTTAAAGTCAGAGCGCCAGATGTCACATTTAGTTTAATGCTGTTTGGGCCCAAAATGACACTCACATGCTGTTTGGGGGCAAAGTGAGTCACATGTTACATGGTGAAGTCGGGGGCCAAAGAGGTGGAGTGGTTGGAGGGGTCATATTTGTTAAGGGGGGAAATAAGCAATAGTTCCACACCCACCTTGAGGGCGCCAACCAAATTTTTGCTCCCATGTGTCAGTGTCCCTAGACTTATTTAATGTGTTTTATTTATTCTCTTTTATTTAGAGTGCATATGATTTGTACACTGAATACCTTTTGGATGTTCAATTGTCAGCAAAATGTGAGGTAATTATATATAATGCAGTACTATTTATAATAAATACAGTATTGGCTTCTAAACTTATGATAATTAACTTACGTCAAAATATTTTTAGATCGTATGCCTTGATTTTGTTTTATGGTTATAGTGATGGATTTTGATGATTTGTTTATTTTAATATATAATTAAAATGTACTTACATTTCTGCTACATTTAATATTATTTAACAAGAACATATAATCTAATTTGTTTCCATTGATTGGTGCATACACGGGTCTATATCGTGTGCTAGCGGACAGAATTGGTACTGATTTGCACATCACTGATTTTTATATTGGTTTTCTGCCAATAAGGGTTTTGTGAAATAGGTAAGCTTTTTCAGTCTAGTCAATGTTGTCATTTTAACAAGGAAATCCTGCACTAGTTTTGTTTTTCTATTTTTCCACCTATCACAAATCGAAAGTCAAATGGATACTTTACATTCCACTTGTTAAGTTTTTTGCTTTTCACTTTCTATCAGCCCATTACCTCTCATTTGATTTACTGTATAGGCCGCACCCGATTATAGGCCGCACCCTAAAAGTTTGGTGCTATTTTAAAGAAAACATTTTTTTTTAAAGAAAAAATACACATTAGTGGAATGGTAAAACAGTATTTTACCTAATGAACAGGCATACATGTACTTTAACATTTTTGGGTATCTATTACGCGGTTATATACAAACAGAAAAAACAATAGCCATTAATAGCCATTACTTACAGATATTCCCCTCTGCCCCCAGAAATGCTTTGTCCCTAGAAATGCTACTCTGCCCCCCCCAGATATGCAACTCTGCCTCACAAATGCCACTCTGCCCCCTGATATGCCACTCTGCTTTCTAGATATGCCACTCTGCCCCCAGATATGCTTTATGCCCCCTAGAAATGCCACTCTGCCCCCCTGATATGCCACCCCCCAGACTTACCAATGCAACCCCAGACTCCCTGATGTCTAGCGAGGCCGTTGGTTGTCTACGCGCATTGCGCAGATGTCCACCGGCGGCCAGAGAGAAGGACCCAGGTCCCCAGCATCGCTGCAGGGGATCTGGATCCTAACCCTGCTGCTCTCCCGCAGCAGGGCTAAATGAAAGAAAACTAAGAAACACCTGCCTGGCGCCCGCATCTATTACCTTTTAAGTTTCTTTTTTATTTTGTTTTTCATTTTTTCTTAAACTTTTTACACCATTCACTTTCCTCTCCTTTCATGTAATTTTATGGTCATTCTCATTCGTTGTTACATGGAAATATTTGACACATAAGAACCATTCTGGCCCATCTAGTCCTCGGTCTTGGTGACCTCCCACTGGGTTCCTCCATCCTCAGCCTCGCTTTTCAGCTCCATGGACTCTCCAAGCTATGGGCTCTATTGTAGATTTACCCAACTCTAAGGGGTATACTGTGATACTCATGATAGTAGACCGCTTCTCTAAGATGGCTCACATGATTCCATTGAAGAAACTATGCACCGCTTCCGCAGTACCAGCAAGACATTAAGTAGTTTGCCACCATGGGTTGGCCAACGAGATTGTCTGCGACAGGGGAACACAGTTTATAGCACGTTTTTGGCGAGGGTTTTCTAGAACTCTGGGTATTTTCCTGGCCTTCTGCTCAGCCCATCATCCTCAGACTAATGGGGCAGCTGAGAGGGCTAATCAACACCTCGAGCAATACTGGGTTGAGCTCTTTGCGGAATTCGCTTGCATCAATCCTGTCAGGGCTCAGGTAAGGAGGTCAGGTAGGAGCCCAGTTGCAGATGATACCAGAGGGTCTGTTTGTACCTCACAATGCATATACAGACAGGCAAAAAGACAGTCTGTATTGGACTAAGCTAAAAAGACAGGTAAGTAGAACACAGGACTGGTCCTGACTGGCAATAAGGCTGGAAAGCCCTCGGACAGGGCACACGGCTGGAAAGCCCTCGGACAGGGCACCGGACACATGGCAGGCTAGACGTAGTCAGGCAAGCCAGGTCAGAACCAGCAAGACAATATCAATGCCAAATCGGAATCCAGCAGGAGAATACGAACAAGCCAGGTCAACATGGGCAGTGAAAGAGCAAAATCAGGAACCAAGGACCGAGCAAGTCAGGTCACAACAGGAAAATCAGAAATTATGCTAGCAGGAGAACAGGACCAGGCAGTAGGCAGATAAACTGCAATACAAAGACCCGGAATGATAGAATCAGCAGGTATTTGAGGAGGAGGGCGGCACCCAGGTAAGGAGATGCAGCTGGTCAGGTCATTAGCATATAGGCAAGATTGTTCTGACAGGTGACCTCTAGAAGTTGCAACAGACATTACAGATAAAAAATACATAGTCCGGACTGACAGGGTGGAATCCTGACAAATCTACCGGAATCTCACCCTATTATTTGTATGGCCTCCATCCGCAACCCTTTCCTGGTGCTTTTCCTGCTTTTTCCATTCCAGCTCTGGAAGAGAGGCTTAAAGCATCCGCTCCACTTCAGTGCAGACCAAAATACCAAACCAAATACCTAAGGCGCAAGGTGCCCTCTATGAAGCAAACCCCATGTTTTTCACACAATCATTTATTCTCTCACACAAATTATTTACACATATTAATTAATGCATTCTCACAAATTAACTAATTCTCGCACTCATTCACACAATTCTTCAATACCTTAATTTATTCATTCTCTCATTCTGACTATTTCAATATTCCTATTACCCTCCTTTCTCACTATCTACCCTGCCCTCCTTTTCACTATCTACCCCCTCCACCTTCTCACTATCTCCCCCCTCTTCTCACTATCTCCTTCTCTTCTCACTACCCCCCTCTTCCCTCCCCTTCTCATTATCTACTCCCCTCTCCTCACTATCTACCCCCCTCTCCTCCACCTTCTCACTATCTCCTCCACCTTCTCACTATCCCTCCCTCTTCTCCCCTTCTCATTATCTACTCCCCTCTCCCCTCTTCTCACTATCTACCCCCTTTTCTCTTCTCACTATCTACCCCCACTATTCACTATCTACCTTCTCCCCCTCCCCCCTTTGTAGTTCACTTACCTTGCAGACACCTTCACATCCTGTGGTGGGAGCACAAGGCCTCTGTCTCACTGCTCTGTCGCGGTGCATGCAGCTTCTCTGCTGAGCAACGGAATATGACATCATATTCTGGCGATCAGCATGAAATACCCGCACCGTGACCAAGACAGAGGCCTTGTGGAGGAGACTGAGGGGCGCCGTGTGGTTTCTGAAAACTCACTCCTCAGCGACCGATTGGCACCCCTCTCCCTCCTTCGCCTCAGTGCTTCCTCACAGCTGAAAAAAAAAAAGGCGTTTCAATTAGGGGGCACACGGTCGACACTGTTAAAAAGGACACATTTGGGAAGTGCGCTTTTTTCCATTTTGGTCAGTCTGTGCCTATGCCTTATCTTTGAACTCGGCCACTCCAATTTACCCCGTCAAACCATTCATTTTTTGGGGAAGATACAGAGCTAATTTTAGCACTTGCTCATAATAATAAACTTTTATTTTATTTAATTTTTTCCATATTTTTTATGTATTTATCACATTGTGGTTAGAAAGCTGGGCTTCATCGACTTGCATGGTTGAATGCAGTACCTGTAAGTTGCAAGAGATCCCAGAGTTCTTAAGAGGGTCTGAAGTGGAAACATTCGCAACTTATTTTTTTTAAAGGACCCGCCGCCATCTTGTGGGTGGGAAAATCTCTCAATTTTTTAAGCTCTTTTAAGATGGGTGTCTGCCGCCATACAGTGTATGGCGGACGTTGATTCAGCGGGGAGGGGCCAGACATTGCCCCTGATGCCGATCTCAGTGTTGGTGACCGCAGGGTCACGTGACGCCATATGACCCCCGATACAGTCCTGTCTCCCCGTGCCGGTTTAAAATAGTTTAGAAAGAACCCTTCTGACCTGGATTGGTGCGGTCCAGTTTGGGTGTTCTCATAGCTCACATTTTGGTGTGATTAAGTGTTACGGCCACTTATTGCATATTTGCATTTAACGTTAACTAGCTGTAAGACAAGCAATCTAATTGGGGCATTCATAATGTGTATATAATGGCCGTCTTGTTATTTTCTGACTAAGATTTGATTTAGTCAGGTCATTGGATGGAGCCTATCAACTATAAAACACAAAGAATTCCTAAGAAACTAATACTAACGATAAGTAACCCTAACTAAACCAACTAACCCTAGCTCAACACCAACTCTGTAATCATAATAAAAATATTTTAATAGTTTATGGGGATTCTATTTTTATCACAGATACAGAGCATGATACTATCTCTGAAAAAACACTGAAGAAACAAAGCCAAAGCTCAGGCCTTTAAGACTTACTTATCCACTCCCAAGATGGCAGCATCCTTTAGAAAAATAAACAAGTTTACAAGAGGGTCTCTCCAGACCCTCCTGGGGACTCTGGCTCCCCTTGCAAATTGAATACAGGTACTGCATTCAACCATGCAAGCCAATGGAGCCTACCGTGTTTCCCCGAAAGTAAGACAGTGTCTTACTTTCTTTTTATCCCTAAAAGCCCCACTATGTCTTACTTTCGGGGTATGTCTTATATTGGGAAAAATTTTTCGAATTTTTTGTTTTAACCATAAGATTAACATATACACCAATCCACACGTATACACAAATCCACACACATATACACTAATCCACACACATATACACCAATCCACTCTCACTTAATGCTTTCCTACCTTTCCTTTCTTCTTTCAGCTTCTTTTCCTCCTCTTCGCTCCTCTTCTTCAGTTCTTGTCTCCTTCCGGGTCAGAGGGCACGGACAGCGGTGGGCGCGGCTTCAGTGTTGTGCGCCGGGATCTGACAAGAAACCCCGGCGCACAACAGCTGTTGCCGCGCAGATCACAAGGGAGCGGTATCGGAGGTCATTAAAAGACCTCCGATACCGCTCCCTTGCGAGCCTGCTCCTCCAGCGGCGGACATTACTGTCCGTCTCTGGAGGGGTGCCGGGTGCCGCAGGTTGGCACCCCCTGGAGTGTGGCGCCCTGTGCGGTCGCACACCCCAAAGGTCGGCCCTGCTCTAAGGGGCCGGCCTTAGGGGTCTGCGGCCGCACAGGGTTTAATAAAAACATCGCGGGACTGGTTTTTCCAAACTTTATTTAGACCACGATACCCATGTTATAATCAAAGTTAAAAAAACTTTATTTAACATCCTCCATGTTAAATAAAGTTTTTTTAACTTTATTTAACATGGAGGATGTTAAATAAAGTTAAAAAAAACCCCCGATGTTTTAATTTAAATCCTGTGCGGCCGCAGACACGTAAGGCCGGCCTTGGTGGGGACTTCCCGGCCCCTTAGAATGGCGGACCCGGTCGCAGGTGCGGCGGGCCTAAGGGGCAGGCGCCCCTTATGCCCTGCGTTAATGCGGCCGTAGGCAAATCCCCCGTGTTTCCCCGAAAGTAAGACATATGTCTTACTTTCGGGGTACGGCTTATATTAGCTGACCCCTCTGAAACTCCCGATACGTCTTACAATCGGGGGTGTCTTACTATCGGGGAAACACGGTATGCATTTGGACATTTTGGAAAAAACGGTTGATAACCATAAGGATAACAGTATGACCTTTGAATGCAGAAAGATCTACAATAAAATCCATAGATGGATCTGTTCAGGGGTATTCACCTGTGGCTATAGGTTAAAGGAGTCCCTTTGCATCAATATTGCTTTTGAGACTGGGCCACCAGAAGAGATGTTAAACAAACCATAGCATCTGCCTTTTGCCGGGGTGACCAGCAGCTTTTGTATCATGATAGGTTTGCAGTAATTTAACCCAGAGGTTATCTGGCACAAAACATTGACCATCAGGCTTCTTTGGAGGAGCAGTGGGTTGCGCAACCAAGATCTCCATACCAAGAGGAGAAGTAATGTTAGTATTATAGTGCCCCGGGATATAGTTGGGTTGTTGGAATGCCTTCCTCTTTAGACATAGTTGAGAACTATATATACTATATTCTTAGTATAGGAAAGGAACGAGACTATATAATTGAAACAAAATAGGAAAAGGCCCATCTGTCATGTCAGGGAGACAGGTTAAGTTCTTGTGGTCCGTAAGAATTATAATGGGTACACTAGTGCCCTCGAGTCTCTCCATTCTTTTTTTTTTAGAAAAGAATCTACACAAATGTGAAGAACTCTCCGGGGTAGGACGTTGAGGCGCCTACCCCTGTCTCAGATGCATCGGCCTCTAACACAAAAGGCAGAGTGGGATTAGGGCAAACCAAAATAGAAGCAAATGCTGGCTTGAGACTGTTGAATGCTTGTGTAGCGGTAGAAGACCAAAGAGTGGGATTGCTTTCTATGAAGGTCATGTCAGTAATGGGTTTTACTATAGAGGAGAAATTAATACATTTCCTTATTTGTATAGACTTAAGGCCTGTGAGTTGAGGCCATTGTAGGACCGCAGAAAGCTTTTGACCAGGTACTGATCCAAAAGGATAAAATACATTCTAGAAAAAAATATTGCCTGGGTGAGAAAAAAAAGAAAAATTAAAATCACAAAGATGTCTTTTCCTCCAAACATCCACCAGGGCTACCGTTCTTCTCATATTTCTCAAATATTTAGAGTTGGTATATCTCGGTAATAGTAAGTATGTTAATTTAGTGTAAAAGGCTGCTGCTGAGTTTGAAGGGGCATATACATTAAGTAAAGCAGCAGGTATATTATCAAGTGTCCCTACCAGCAAAAAAAAACCTGCTCTCCCTATCTACCACTGTGTTTTGCACATGATAAATAAGAATGCTGGTCCAATTCTTTTTGTGAGAGCTATGTGTGGCGTGGTATTGAAAGGTATATTTCTTGCCCCCAAATTTGGGAATTTTGGTTCTCTAAAAGTTTCTTAAAGTATAATCTCCATGCAAATGGGTGTAGTGTCTGATGGCTTGTCATCTTTTTTGAGGCACATTTAGGCCTCTTACATTATGTGAGATTACCTTGTAAACCATAAGATAGTATAAGTAGAGCTTTCTAGGTCTAGTGACACGTGGTCATTACAGCGGATTCAAGCAAGACGTTTCCACATATCTCACCGCAGCTGTATTATCCATCTTGTACAATTAATTCAGGTTGACTCCATGTATCAGAGGTTCCTTGGCTCTAAGATGAGTGGAAAGACAAGAAAGAAAGTAGAAAAAAAGAATAGGAAAAACAGGAAAAACAAACACAAACCAGATTGTAACAAATGCATCTCAGGTAATATACTAGACCAGTCTTTTAGTTAAAAATGGCAAAACGGTAAATAATTGTAGTAGGGCTGAATCTACTAAATAAGGTGTCAAAGGCAAGCCAAATTCAGTACACTTAGGAGGTTGTCATAAAAGCCAGGTCTGAACACGGAGAGGGTAGTCACACTAGCTGAGGTCAAAACATGTAAAGGGAAGTCATAGCAAGCCAAAGTCGGTACACGGATAATCAAAAAATAAGTGAGCTCAGAAAAATGTCCAAACACAAGGACCATACTAGTGTATCTCAGAACAGGCATTCTGGACTTTTAAACAACAAGCCAAGCCCCCACAGCGGGGCTCAGACTCGCCCGCCTGTCTCCTAGTCAGATGTGCCCCCCCGTCAGTCTCCCCGTCGGACGCACCCTCTTCTGTTCATCACACGCTCTCTCCCTGTAGGCGCGGACCTGGAAGCTGCAAGTTGCTTGCTTGCCGAGAGCGGCAGTAGTGGAGTAGAGGAGTGGATTCCCCAGCGGGCAGGTAAGTTGTGACATATATATCTCTATGTGGACATTAGTGCCAGTCTCCCCCATAGACCATAGTGTGACCCACAAGGCGGCATTGAACTGTTGGGGAGGGATTTGGCCTCAAGGCCCTGTGAATTCTTACCAACTTGCGTCCAGGTCCAGGATCACAAAAAACCATTGGATGTTATTGGGAGAGTCAGTCACCGTCTGAAATCAGAGATTTGACCTTTGTGATCTGCTCTCAAGGACTTTTTGAGTATCTTGCAGACCATTGAGTTCATCTCAGATGGTCGTGTGGGCCCTTTCCAGGGCATTTGTTCATCACTCAATTTCACGGCTCTTCTGTTTGAGCTCTGAAAGACCTTGATGAATGCCTGCTGTGAGGTCTGTCTTCTCTGACAGCACCAGTGCCTTGATGTTTGCAATATCTTACTGTGTAAAAGTCACAGACCCGGTTCCTCCATGTTGCTGTTGTGTAGACCGGAGTCTCAGTGGGTAGCGTTTTGCGTGTAAAGATATCTGGTACTGTTCTCCTGTTCAGTTTTTTAGTTGCAGATGTCATGCTGCTTCCATTGGCAGTAACTGAACAATTGCTGGTGGTCTTTAGCCTGCATAAGGCAAATTGGGGTTCTCTGACAGAACCTCAGTTTTTTTAAAATTACATTTTCTTTAAATTAACATCATAATATACATCAAATTATAATTTAAAAGAAACATTACTAGAAAGCTAAAATAGTATTTTCTCACTCACTCATGCTTTGCCACTCACTCTCTCATGCTCACTCTTTCTCTCACCCTCTCTTAATGTTTCCCTAGCTTATCCGCTGTCTTCTGCTTATCTCTGTGTGTTCAATCTTGACTCCAGGCGCGCTTTTGCAAAAGAGCAAAGTTTTTGGGCACACCTGGTTGGAGGAGGAGGGCATGACGCTGTCCTCCACTGTTTTGTGGAAGTATCCTAAGAAGCCAGAATATTGCAGACAGATCTTCAGAGAAAGAGAGTTATACAAACGTGTTTTTTTCTCTACAAAACTGTCTGCAATATTGGGGCATCTTATGGCACTTTCCCAAAAGAACGGCGTCATGGGGGCAGCCTCTTCCTTGTTCCTCCATTCGAGGGGAGCGGGTGTGACTGGTGGTGGACTTAAAAACAAGCACTGACAATCACTCAGTGCTCAGTTATTGTGCCCTACAGAGCTATTCCTGGTTGTTCTCCTTGATTCCTGTTATTGACCCTCTGGCTATTGTTACTCGATTACGCTGCCGTCTCCAATCCTGACCCTCTGGCTTGATTAAACGTTTACGTTGCTATCTCCAATCCTGACCCTTCAGCTTGATTTCAGACTTTGCTATATCTAGTTGGTTGCTCCTGAGTGCTGTGTATCCTGCATATCGGGTTCCTCACCTTGAACCTGACACCATCTAATCTGCCATTTTTTCCTGTTTTACAGGCTCAAACATATTCTTGTCTTAGACTAAGAAGAGTCGAATCCCTATTAGACTTGTGCATTAAGATTTATGCCAATTTTAAAGAATTTTTCCTAATTTGTGCATTCATATGAAATCTCCGAAAAAAAGGTGGGACCCCTTATTGGGGGGAAAAATGGAAAAAAGAACTCTGAATATTCATTATACAATTTTTCATTCATTTGGATCTTAACCACTTGGAATCTGGCCTAGACTTTTTGGGAACGTATCCAATAGTTAATTCCCACTTGTTATAAAAGCAGCTGGTGTTTTGCAGTGCAGTAAAGTGTAATCACATATAGAATCATTTGTAAAGTCTTTTAGTTTGAAAGTTTGCAACACAGTAAAGTGTTACCATATATAGATTACTTTGTAATGAGTTGCAGTTTGAAATAAGTTGTCTGTATCTTAAATGTAGTTGGATTTTTGCAGTGTAGCAAAGTGGCTTTGCATATACCGTATATTAATTTGCAATTAGTATATTGAGCCAAATGTCATTGTCAAACTATGGAGGTTTTGTCTCTCTGATATGGTTTATGTTCTGAAAATGTCACACTGAAAATAAAAATATAAATAAGAAAAAAACCTCAGTTACAGGATAACATACACATTTACACATAGTAATTGTGCAAAAGTTTTAGGCAGATATGAAAAAATGTTGTTAAGTAAAAATGCTATTCAAAAAGTAGATGTTAATAGTTGTTAATAGATAAAGAATAGATGTTAATAGTTTATTATTTAACGAAATGCAAATAAAGCAAACAGAATAAAGATCTACATTAAAACAATATTTGGTATGACCACCCTTTGCCTTCAAAACAGCATTAATTCTTCTAGGCACACTTGCACAAAACCAGGGATTTTGTAGGCATTATTAAACAATTATACCAAACAGGTGCTAATGATCAACAATTTAATATGAATGTTGAAACACAATCATTAACTAAACCAGAAACAGCTGTATAAGTACAAAGTAGTTATACTGCATCAGCAAGGTATCTCCCAGGCTGAAATTTCAAGGCAGACAGGGGTTTCTGGATTTTCTGTTGAAGCTCTTTTGAAGAAGCAAAAAAAAGTGCAATGTTGAGGACTGCAGACACAGTGGTCGGTCAAGGAAAATTAGTGCAGCAGATGTAGCCACATCATGCTTACTTCCCTTTGAAAGGGGCTGCATTTCTGCAAATTGAGTTTGGGATTTGATCAGAAAACCATCACAGAGGCATCTGACTGGCACCAAATTTATTCTGGTGCATGACTATGACCCCAAACATACAGCCATTTTATTAACATGTCTGATTGTTCAACTATTCTTTATTTACATTTCAATATAAGTGCTCTCCTGCCACTGCCTGGATGTTTTTACCAGCCACAAGTGGCAAAATATAGGACCACAGGGGGAGCTTCAGCTTCTCCTCAAGATAAGTACTTGGAAAGCACTTCAACATGCATTGTTCATTGGTGAGTACTGTATGGGACAGTAGACTTCCCTGTAAAGATCACATTGCACACTTGAAAGGTCTTGAAGTTTGCATTGGAGGATCAGGGAGAGGACATCACCGCAAGAGTCGCCATTTTGGCAGACGTTCCTGATGCGGATGTAAACAGAAGATCCAATATAGCAGATTGAAGATAGAAGAGAAGAAAGAATGGAAGGGAGAATGTAAAGATAGAAGATGCGGAAGTGGTCAGCAGAAGTGGAAGTAGTCAGCAGACGGCCCACATATTTCAGACAAGAATTCTGAGCTGATTTAGCAGATTCATGGGGTGTCTGGCCTCCTTTTTGTGGCTTCATACAAATTTTTGAGTTTACCAAAATTGAGTTAATTTGCAATTCGTACAAATCCGAATGTACAAGTCTAGTACCCACATAAACTATGTATTGTTTTTTTTTAAGGAAAAGAAGGGTTTTGTGATAAAATTATTGTGTTTATAACACCTTATTTACTATTAAAAAAGGTTATACAATAAGGTTAAAAGTTCAAGTGATTTTTTTGACTCTTATTAGAGTCAAAGGGAGGGAAAGGGCAGGAGGGATATTGATCAAATATTTCACATCTGATTTTTTTTTTATTTATCAGAAGCAACAGTTAGTGAAAGAGGTTGTTATGATAGCACCAACATTGAAAATACTTGAAAGTCCTCAAGAGCCATGTAGGCTAGGTTTCCACTTGGTTTTTTTTTGCTAAGAACGCCCATAATAACGCCAATTCAGCCACACAGCGTTTTTTTTAGTGAAGAAACGCTGCGGCCAGATGTTAGCTGTTCTTCAATAGGAAATCGCACAATGCCATATCCACTTGGCGTTTTTCTGTTTGGCGTTTTTTTTCAGTCCTCTTTGGCGTTTTTCTGCTTTTTTGGGCTCTGTGGCAG
>VKOC01006484.1:0-29879 GCA_009364415.1 Spea multiplicata
TATATTACTGTATACAGCGCTGGGGTTATATTACTGTATACTGTATACAGCGCTGTATACAGCGCTGGGGTTATATTACTGTATACAGCGCTGGGGTTATATTACTGTCATAGTCTCTGTCCCTGGAGGAGGAAGCCGCGCGGTGTAATTTTCGGTGGTGTCTGCAGTCCCCGCGCGTTCCCCGCCGTCACTCACTTGTTGACATAAGTAATTAAAGTGATGTTTCCTTCATTAGTCGATTATTAATGATTTAAACAAAAAGTCTAGTACGGTTAGCCTGTAAGTAGCGCAGGGAATGGCGGAGAATAGTGCAGCCGTCTCTTTAGTAATTCATTAAATATGATTTAAGAGCCTTAGGCCTGATTTACGATGCAGAGACTGCCGTGCCGCCGATCCTCCCCTTGTGCCGGGTGTCAGAATTTGTGAATTTTCTCTATGCAGACGAGCCTTTTAATTGCTTCTTGAAAAGTCCTCGAAGTGGGGCAGAAAAGTTTCCCCTTTAACTCAAACCTTAATCAGTCGTTGGTCTCGTCTTAGATCCAGGAGCCGTATGTCTATCCCATGCATGTTTAAAACCCTCACTGTTTTAGGCTCTACTTCTTCCGCTGGGAGGCTGTTCCGCTTATCTACCACCATCTCAGTGGAGTTAAATTCAACAAGGCAGGCTTTTAATCCTAAACTGCAAATATTTTCTGCGTGGGAAAGGAAAGGTGGGGACCACCACCCCATATGGTCTAGCAGAAGGTAGTAGTGAGATCTGGCTTAGATATTATTGCATTGGGACAAGATCATACTCTCCTACATTTCAGATCGATGCATTTGTGTTGGAAGGTGCAGCAAGACTGGGTGGAACCTGGGCTAAGGTAGAACCCACCATGAAAATCGGGACTGTCCTGAGAAAAGCAAGACTGTTGGGAGGCATGCAAGATACTCAAAGTATCACACAGCCATCATACTGTTCTTCCCCATATAGCATGAAATGAGTGAGGAGCTTCTCGCATCGTAATGGCGTTTGCTGTCAGCAGTCACTTAGATAATGTCACAAAGTGACATCCTCAGTAAAAGTGGGCTGTCAGCTGCTGAAATTATGACGCACTCATAATGATGTAATGACGCACTCATAATGATGTAATGATGCACTCATAATGATGTAATGACGCACTCATAATGATGTAATGATGTACTCGTAATGATGTAATATACAGGCTCTAGCGCTAGAAATTTAAAGCTGCTGTTCCACCTACTCAACTTAGCACTTTTATCTAATCATGTTAGGTTTTGGCTCGTACATCATATTTACCCAGAATACTTAAAACAAAAGTAGGCACCGATGGATATTTGTCATATCTTTTAATAAAGCTTCCTAAAGTTAATAAATAATAATGATAATAATTATTATTATCATTAATATATTATATTTTGTATTAGTATTTTAATATTATTAGTATATTATTATATTTATATTTTTTATGCTAGTTTATTATTATTATATTTCTATTTTTATTGTTGTTTATATACTATTATTTTATTACACTTTTATATTATTTATTATTAATTAACTATTATATTGTTTGTATTATATTATTATTTATTATTATTTTTATTTTTTTTATTAATATTTTTAATTGTCCTTATTATTACTATTATTATATTTTTATTACTGTTTTTATTTTTGTTATTATTACTATTTCTTTTACTATTCTCACTTTTATTATCTTTTAGGTTTTTTATAAAAACAGGCAATTTATTTAATGAAATTATTATGAGCGGCGCTTCTTACAGTCCAAAGGGTCTGAAAAAAATTGGAGCTGACAGACTAAGACAAACTGGTATGGAGCACTTGGCTCATGAGCTTACAATCTAAGTGGTACCTGTTTTCTGCTAATTCAATAAAATATTGAATATAATATGGGATATAACAGAGCGATTGCTTGCTGGGAATCTGTCATTTTAACCGTTTAGTTCAGCAAAAAGCAGCTTCAGCGATGGATCATTGATATTACAGAGGGGGCATTCAAATGATTCTGCTTTTAGTTGGATAAGGAGGTGAAGGTAGACTGGAGAATTAAGGGAGCTTTGTAAATCAAACGCGTTGTCCCTGCTCCGTTGGGTGCAATAACCCCGCTCGCTATAGCTCACGCCGACCGTTATTAACGCGTCTCCCCCTCGCCCCATCTTTGTTCTCTTAAACACAAGGCCACGCGTCGGGCTCTTTACAGAAGCCGCCCTATCACGGAATTTCATATAAAACGCGGTCCCGTATTTTATGACAATAGGTCGCCTGAACATGCGGGATTATTTATACTGTCTGCGTGGCACTGAAGGAAGGGGAAAATAAAACATAAATTACCGCGTTTTACTGATTTAACCCCTTAATGACAAAGCCCGTACATGTACGGGCTCAAAATGCATTGTTTTCAATGGGTTTAGGGACCGCCCATTGTCCTTAAGGGGTTAATACGTGGCTCCTGTCTAAAATCCTTGCAAACCGGGTCTATAGTTTTCTGACTATAAGGTTTTATGCGGAGGACAAAGTGTTTTGTACGTATAATCAACACTGAGGTTACTGAAGTCCGTTCCCCCGTAGACTTTCATTAGTCAGAGAGTCCGACTGGGTGATTAAGACTGAGCCATTCTAAAAAAAATATGTTGCGTGTTTCCCCTAAAGATCCTGTTCTGCGTTTATTTTGCAGTCCGGTCAACAAAAAGTAGCCGCGAGACTATTACAGGCTCATAAATATATAAACATCAATAAACATTTAATTGATTTCAGACCAGCGATAACTATTGTACGTTCCAGTGTACACAGCATACAAAAATATACATATTTATTACCGACTTTCAAGCTGAAACACTGATTCTGATATATTTATTAGCTGCGAGATTTCCCCGGTGTATAATGCGGAAAAAATGTCCTTCTGCTTGCTTTATTTTTTTTTTCTTTTCTTTTTTTGTAATCAATAAAAGTCGTCAACATCCCGTGAACCGCGTGAAAAAAGCGCCCCTCTCTGATTGGCTGCTTAAATCCACCTGTTGGCGAGGAATAATTGATGTTTATAATATTATCAAAGCCTGGGTATTTTTCTTTTTGTTTTCTTTTATTTATTTATTTATTTATGATTTTTTTTTACGGGATTTCCGATTGTAGTTCACTTAAGTGATGCAATGACTTTGTACAGAATCAGGCGAGCAACAATGTTTCGCAATAACGATACAACACAAGGATACACAAAAGGGTTATTTTGTGTTGTTGTGTCAAGAAGAGAGATTATATGAGGGGGGGGGAGGAAAGCATGGAAGATAAGAGTGGGAAGGAAAGCGTGTGTGCGTGCGTCGTGATGTCAGAATGCGAGATCTGTAAAATACAAAGGTCGATATACAATCCTAGAGGGACCCTAGAGGGGCGATACTCATAATGGGGGGGTTTTCCAATTCATGGCACATTTCCGGGTGGTATTTGATACGGTTTAAGCCGACACTTCCGATAATAAGGGTGTCAGGGAACTGCCGTACATCTTCTTTATTTTTTGATGCCGTTTCCGACCCGTAATGCGCAGGAACACGGAGCGTTTGCGTTTCACGGAAGTTGGCCGTCCAGTCTTCGGTTACTGCGCACACTAAAAAAAGTTATGGCGCCGGCGCTCGGAATCATCTCTCTACACAATGCTGGTTGTTAATTTTAACGCATTTGGATTTTTTTTTTTAGAGGTCGGTGAAGTCGTAAAATCTTGAGCTTGAGGGAGAAAATGCTGTTTTCTAAAGATTTTCCAGAAAATATCTCTCTTGTTTTGTTTCAATCCTTGCTGGTATAAGGGACCGTGGCCAAGGCTCACTGACTGCATTATCATAGAACCAGCCAGCAGATCGGCCCCCATTTGGCCCTCATCTAGTTTTCTCGTTCCTCCTGCTGTAAAGACTCAAACCTTAATCAGTCGTTGGTCTCGTCTTAGATTCAGGAGCCGTATGTCTATCCCATGCATGTTTAATCCCCTCACTGTATTACCCTCTACCACTTCTGCTGAGAGGCTGCTCCACTTATCTACCACCCTCTCAGTAAAGATACCCTCAAGATTTACCCTCATAAATAATTTCAGAGAAAGCCTCTTGAGAAAATAATGAAAAAAGAGAAAGTCCATTAGTACATTATTGATACAAGCGCTGCCTCTTATAGTAAATAGATAATTATATATATAATATATTATTATTATT
Source organism: Spea multiplicata (assembly GCA_009364415.1). Taxonomy (NCBI): domain Eukaryota; kingdom Metazoa; phylum Chordata; class Amphibia; order Anura; family Pelobatidae; genus Spea; species Spea multiplicata. The sequence continues at coordinate 4,210 of VKOC01006484.1, forward strand.
GAAAAAAAAAAACGTCTTTAATTAATAAGAAGTTTGTTTTTTTTTACTTTTAGTAAATGTGAATTTATTCAGTAAATACTTGGGATTTAAGGGACGTAGGGGGTATCTCCCCTCCAAACATTTTAATTGGGGGCCTTCAGAGCACCCCGGGGGGTCCTTTCGCAATAAGATCAATCTTCACCCGGCTTCCTGATACCAGCGGTGACAATTTAGAGAACCTGGGGGGGGGGGGGGCTAGGAAATTTCAAATAAAATAAAGAAAGAAAAAAAGATGAAGGAGAACCAGACAGATTGCAAAAAACATATGTAAATGATCTTCAAGAAATGTATATACGGTACTTTTTTTTTTCTGCCCTCTACAGAAGAAAAAAAAAACCCCAACAACAAATGCATTTTCTCACATTTAGTCTTTCGGTTTTTATTTATTTATTGGATGGGAATTACGAGTTTGTAGGGCAGATGCTGTTTCCATGGCAACCCTGACTTCAATGAAGCATGGCTGGAATCAAATTCTACGAGCCGCAGCTCGCGGTGGAGGAAGCTCGTTAATGGAAAAGGGGAGCGGATTACATCCAAGCACAACCCGCTTAAATAACGATAAATCCCGGCCCTTCCCGTCCAGATTAACCGCCTCGATTTGATTTGTTGGTTAATAATAAAAACTCAAATAATTAATATATATATATATTATCATATAAATACATGGGGGGGTAAAATCCAGATGTTCATAATTAATCCTAACACAACTTCCTTTAAATAACATTTTAGCAGCTGTGGGGGCAGCGTCTGCCTTTTTTGCGTCAAAATAGCATTTTGTATCATAGAAAACATGACAACCTCTAAAACCATAATGGATTTTCCATGTCTGTCCATGTAAGATTACAATATTTACTTATTTATAAAATGCCGGCAATTTACACAGAGACAGCGTTAATCAAATTTAAGGGGAAACAAGAAATAATAATCTATTTTAACCAGATCATAATTTAATATATATATAGTATTTATTTATATGTATATAATTATATATTTTACATATATATTTTTATTTTTATTTTTATGTATATATATTATATATATTATATATATATATATAAAATATAATATATAAATATAAAATACATAATTATATATATATATATTTATATATATATATAATTATATATTTTCATATATATTTATATTATTTATTTTATGTAAATATATTATTATATATATTAATAATAATTATAAATATATATATAATATAAAATTATAATTATATATTTTATTATATATATATATTTATATTTATTATTTATTAATAATAATATATATATATATAAATATAAAATATATAATTATATATTTATATATATATATATATTATATTATATTTATTTTATATATATATAATATATATATATATATATAATATATATATTAAAATAAATATATATATATATATAAAATAATATATATATATAATAGACAGATAACTGTTGTCTTTCGGGGTTAAATAGCATATAATAGTTAATGACGCTTCCCATTTAATTCCAAGATGTTACAACACAAAGGACCCCGGAGGAATAATTGGGGAAAGTTAACTAACCCCAAATGACGAACGGCACAGAGCACACAACACAGAGACGGCTTAAAGATCTTATTAAGTTTAACTTAACAACTTTTCCAGTCATGTAGCCTCTAGCGATAAAAAGGAACAATAAATCACTGGATTAACATGCAGCTTAACATTTTAACAAACAAGTAATGAGGGACCCATATCTCAAAGTGTAAGGCGTGAAAAAAGGACATTTTCCACCAAGGTCTCATGAGAGTGATGATTTTTTTTTGTTTTACATTAAAAACAAGAGCTTTCTCTTATTAATGTCTTAGGCTCTCCGCATTGACTCCTTCGGAGTTAGGTTTTCGAAATTGTCCATAAAATTTAACAATTTATGAAACCCTATAAATGAGGATTCTAAGGTTTACAAAGAGCGAAAAATTGTCATTATTTAAACATAGCCATACATGGTGGAGAATTTTTTTGTAATTGGTTTTGGTGGTTTCCATATCGTTTCCATATTCAGTCGAGGTTGACACTTTTTATTGGGGCCACATGTAAAATGATGTAGAACCACAAAAGCCTTTGGGACTTCGGAGGTCTCTTCTTCATCCATACTTTTCAATCACACTTAAAAGTATACATAAAGGCACAGACCTCTTTTGTTATTCCCTTGGATTTGTGCCCAACCAACAAGTTACGTGGTCCTTAATGACTACTTATTTTTGGAATACAACAACTAACAGATTGACACCAACCAAGCAATGTTCTCACGTCTACTGAAATACAGGTGGACACAAATCAAGCAACGTTCTTGTGTTTCTCCTGCAGTAAGGAAGCTTGTTTTGGCTCCCAAATAGTAGAAGCGATCTTGGTGAAGATCAGGAGACCTGATCACTGTTGACTTAAAAAGGAGACAGCTAGCAACTTCTCAAGTACAACTTGCGTTATCAATCTTTTGGGGGCTTCATCAAATCTTACTTTGGTTTCTTCAAGAGGATCTTGTACAAGGAATGCTTGTTTTGGCTTCCAAATGGTAGAAGGGATCTATCGTGGTGAAAAACACCGAGACTGAATCATGGTTGAGTGGAGGAAGAGCCAGCTAGTATCTTCTCATGTACAAGCCGCTTCCTCAAAGTTTTGGGGTCATCATGGACATTACTTTGGATTTCCAAAGAATTCCGAGCAAGGAATGCTTGTTTTGGATCCCAAATGATCTCTGTTGATCTTGATGAGGCTAAAAGGTTGGGTCACTGTTGACTTAAGACATCTAGTAACTTCTTCTTTCTCCAAATTTTGGCTTCTTGAAGAGAATCCAAAGTAATTTTTTGAAGCGTGGAGGCAAAATCTTGGGTGTTAATTCACTTTTAATGAATGTTGACAGCCTCCCTCTGTCTCTCATACGTGCTCTACCAATTTTCTTCCAAATAATGTTTGTTTTTGAGCAATGTTATACCTGAAATACTTAGTGTAAAATTGGAAAATCATTACTCATGCAAGTTCAATTAAATCAATGCTCCAAGAACATACTATATGAATGAAGTTTTTGATTGGCCTCTAAATCAGGTTTCTCGTCCCCGATGAATACTGATATATTGCAATCTGCTCTAATTTAACAACACATTAGTTCTAAATGAATCTATTATAATTAATGAATTGATTACACGGCGGTGGACGGCCACAGTCAGAATCAGATACATCATAGCTGACACCTGGCTGTTATTTCGTAAGCTGTAGGCATTTCCGTTCCCCGTAAGCGGATTTATTTTTCGGAGGCTGCTTCTGCGACGTTTGACCTTTGTTGATTGCGGTGGCATAAAAAGTCAGACTACAGAGAGATCCTCGCAAATATAATTTAAGACAGCTGGTTACTGGTCGTTTGAAGCTCGTTGGGGGGGAAAAAAAGTTCTTGCTAGTGACAGGGTGCAAATTGCTAAAAAAAAAAAAAAATTAAAATGGAATTTCAAAAAGTTATGGATATCCAAACAGAATTTGTGTTTTATTGGTTGTTCGCAGGCCTTTAGTTCCGGTAAAAATTGCAAATTTTTGGTAAAAGTAATTGCTAACAATTGCTAAGACTATGAGTCTTTGGATAAAGTACAATGTCTGTCTCGGCCAATGATGTCATAGGTCAAAGAGTTGGGTGACGGACTTGAGCCGGTTAAAATCCCACCTTGCCATTAGTATCCAAAGGTCAAGTGGCACCTCAATCTCCTCTAAGTTATAGAATACGGTTTTGAAATGGTTTCTTTCTGTTTTACTGGTTTTCACTCATCAAAACAACACATAGGAACATCAGGCAGCATCCTAGAGTGGGGGGCGGGTCTTACAGAGACAAAATGGCTCCCCTCATGCATGATTCCAGATTATGAAGATGGTTAAAAATATAAGCTTAAGACCAAACATAGGCATCTTTCAACTACACTCAACAAATATACATTTTATTCAGTCTTTTTTTAGTCTGAAAGTGAATAATTAATAGGGGTTCTAGAAAAAATCTATTTTTCAATACAAAAAAATAGATAAGAGTTAAAAAAAAGTCTATAAAACACTGTATATTTACACAACTCCCCAATGTTTACCTGTAATATGTCTTCATCATGCACTGATTCTGTCTCGTGTTTCCATTAATCAATGGCCGCGTCTGACTTTGGCTTGAGTCGGCTCATGAATGGATAGCAGGCACAGTCTGCCTAGTGGACCGGGGGTCGACATCACCTCGTACCCGTCCCAGCCGCAGATCGGGGGCTACAGCGTCCGAACACACACATCCAGCTGTTGGCCGCACCAATGTCAACGAGCAGCCACCAGGACTACCAGAGCCGCCCGACCACCACCAGTCCGGTCCTAATGTAGGGTCAACCTCTAGCCATTATTACTAGGAATCCCAAAATATCTATTGAGAGGCTTTTCTTTTTTTGGGGGGGGGTGGATATCTTTGCCGTATTTTATTCATAATACCTTCTAAACAAACACATATTTGTAAAAGTGACAGGAAATCAAAATTTACGGCATCTCAAAGCTGAAATGCTACATCTTCAGCGGATTTCTAACGGCCCCTCTATACCGTCAGATGAGTGAGAGGTTGTTTTTTTTTTTTTTTAAGCAATAAAAAGTAAGCGGACAGATAAATGATGAGTACTTGCTTACACGTCTGCGGATTCATATTGTAGAAAGTAAATCATGACGGCGGAATCGCCCGGCGGAAAGCCAGGAAACTAGGACAGCCATCTTGGGACCTTGCGACGGGCTGTTCTACCATTTGTCACAATGTGGCAGACCCCCTACTTTCTAGCTGCCTCTTATATTCCTAAAGACCCTGAATATTCCATTTAATGTTTGGCCTTCTACCGTTTGTCTTTCTCTTTTCTTTCATATGAAAGCGTGAAGAATAATAAAATAATAACTTATAAATATAAATAATATTATTGTAGATGAATATATTGGGGTATTTTAGTATTTGCCTAGGCACATATTAATGTCTTAGTGTTTAGGAAATGCCGTCTTAGTTTAATTTCCGTTTTAAGTGTGATATGATATCATCGTGACATCATAGGCAGTTGGAATTCCTAGATACCTCGCAGCTCATGGTTGCAGAAAGTTTGGCTGGCGCCGACTTCTTCAGATTCTCCTCTGATTTAATGATATCTCATCCTCCTAATTGGTCCCTTTCTCCCTGCCATACCACAGCGGGAACCCCTGCTTGAAGACAGGTGAATTCATTCCGAATATCTTCAGCTGCTGGCAAGCCATGAGCAACAATTCTCTATAAAAAGTATTTTATATTTTAATAATTAATATTTGATGTATGTTCTTCATAGAGAATAAACAGAATTGCAATAAATTACTTTTTTTCATTTTTGTTGAAGAATAAAAATGGCCATTATTATGCAGAAAATGCATATACATATATATATATATATTATTTTTTTAGTTTTTATTTATGAAATAATGTCTTTCTGTGCATAAAGAAAATCCTAACTTAATGATATTTATTAAAAAAAAAATCTTTTTTTTTTGTTAACTTAGAATAGGCAGTATATCAAACAGAGCGCTTGGTCTTAAAAAAATCTTTTTTTGTTCCCCCTTCAGAATTTATTTCAAATCAAATAATTTCTCCCCATACAGAATTTCATAAATAAGAAGGAAAAGGCTTAACGTTGCATTGTAAATCCAAGAACAATGTTCCCAAAGTGGCCGTCTTTATTTAATATCGCAAACCTGAGAGCTGAATATTTCCATATGAAATACAGTTCAATAAATATTCTTCTAAGTGCAAAATAGCTGGGCGAGAACTTGACTTACAGACTTCATAAACTGACGTTAAACTTTCATAAATTACAATCAGACAACACCGGCCAATCGTCTCTCTGCAATCTTTAAAGGTGCCTTATGTCATTAAATTTCAAAATGGCCGAGTGCCTTAATAAATCTTTAAAAAGTGTGTTACGGAAAAACAACATAAAAAAGCAACAAAATATCCTTTATACAACATTGGAACTTATAGAATTAATTCTCACGGTCTCTCAACCTATGCAATAATACTACTAATAATAATATTTATTATTATTTTTAATAATTTAATTTTATTATTTTATTATTATTTTATATATTATTCTATTTATTATTTATTTTTTTATTATAATTTTTTATTATTATTATTATTTATTATTATATATTAAAAATTTATACAGGTATCTTGGTAATATATAAAAACCATCTGCTTCAAAGATGGAAGTCTGATCACCACAAAGTATTGTAATTATTTTTTTATATATTTTATTATGATTTCTTTATTATTTTACACATAGTAGAGTATGTAAAATATTTTTAAAATTATTATATATATATTTTTTATTATAAATAATTACAACCTCTAGCAAAATAAACTTTTAATTTACAAAAAAAAAAAAAGACTGCAGCGCACAAATGGAATTAGTTGCACTTTGGAAACACGTTCAGGCCTCCGAGTGCTTTCTTAAATCTATCCGGCAAAGCGTTTGATTGAAAAGCTTTTTATCCATAAAATAATAATGCTGTTAGAGTGCGCGAGCGAGGTGTACCGCTGTTCAGTAGGTCAAAATAAAGAGAAAGTGTTTTTTTTTAAGTTGAACATCAGATCCGTATTATATTTTTCAATTAGAATAACTTTCTCGCCGACGATTTTCATGACGTTAAAGCTTTTTTCTCTTGAGAAGGATTTAAGGCAAGAAACGTTACCGAGAGCCATATGAGCTTTCCTGATATAATTTATGCTTTTTTTCCCCCCGTTAAGGTGACGCTGCCATATTAGTCGTACAATGAAAAGAACACGGAGTTCCACTCAGAATGGAGAAAAGCACAATAAATATTGCAGAAGAGGACTTTTGGCTTTTAACAATAACAGTTGATATATCACAGGCTTTTGCCGAGGTATTTCTAAATAGGGTATTAAAGAAGAACTCCCACCATTCGTTTATATCCTTTAGTTATTGTCGTATGGTACTAAAGAAAATATATCTAGCATTGGCCACAAAAGGTCTCATAAATAGTAACATTATTATTTATTTCTATTTTTCACACGAATAGGTCTCTACCCATGATCCTCCACTGTTTAGAAGCTGGTTCTCTCGACCTGGAAGCCTCTCGTAGATCGGAAATGGAGATGGACCAAGATACCCAACATCACTAGGGTCTCCAAGGTAGGTTGGGTGTATTCAAGGAGAGACGAACATTTCAGTTCCCTAACTTCTTAAACGTTACTGAGTGGCAACCATGGAGCTCCGTCTGCAAGAAAGCTAGTGTTGGCCATCATTGAGATGACCTCAATGTCCCTGATTTACTCTACATTATACATGGCCAGCTCAACCTTTCCTGCAGGAGGAACTCGCCGTGGTTGACTCTTCATAACATCATAAGTCAGGGGTTGAAATGTTCAACTTTCCCGGAAACCCACAGTTTGGTGAATACATGTCGCTGGGCAGGAGAGTCAGCTAAGAGGAGGTAAGGTCTCCCCAACTCCCCAACTTATTTTTTCTGGCAGGTATTGGAAAGGGGCCAGTTCATTGGGCATATGGCCACGAAACAGTCCAATAGGGCTTCGCCAACTTCTGCATGGGACCATATTCTGGCTAATGCCAATCAGGCTTATGGCGACAGGATCAGGGCAGTCCCCCCCACCACAAAACCACAAGACGGCCATCTTGGGTGATCAGAACCCATTGGTGATCATCTCTGATCTCACCAACGACCCAATGATACTAAATAAGAATGCTCTGAGCTGGCACAATGTCCAAAGAATGCTTTAAAAGGAGCAAAAACACAAAGTGTCGGCCTATGACATAATATCCTGGCTTTCTGCAGAAGGGGATGTGTAAATACATCAAATTTCCATATTTACACCTTTTGACCTAATTTTTCAAACAAAAACAATCACCAAAACCAAATTAGTTTTAGAAGAAATTCATCAAGTGTAAAATTAAGTTGACTAATTTCAACAAACGAGGACATCTCCGGTGCTCTTCTTTCTTCGTCTTTCTTCGTCTCTCTTTTGTATGGGATATATTTAAGTTTTTCTAAAGATTGGAAAGGTGAAAGCACATTTTGGGATGTCAGCCATAACTTTTAGAAATTCCGTCTCTAGTTAACAATGTGAATTCGTGTGTTCTGGAGATCACGCGCAAAACATTCTTCAAAACGGGTCAATTTCCTTTTTTTCCCCCGCTGATCCCAAAACTTCTATTCTTTCCGCTTAAAAAGCGCTGTGTCTGAAATTCTGTGATCTCATCCCAATTATTCAGGACTCGGTTTCTCGGTTACTTTCTTACTGGAAAGTATTAGAATTTCATCTGCAAAAGTAGCTGCAAAAATTCAGTTTTTTGTTAATAAAATCTGAAAAAGTTTTTCTGTACTACCTTCCCAGTAGTACATCCTTCATCTTTTTAATCTCCCATAATGATACTCTACATTTTTACGAACAGGAAGAGGTCAGAGCAGGAATAATTATTTTTTTTTATTTTTCATTTCAAAATTTGAAATAAAAAATGAATTTCCATTTTTTAAAAAAAATCTTAAAACACATTTACATTATACCAGAGATATAATTAACGCCAAAAAAATAAGCTAAAGTCTTTTTTTAAAATGAATTTCAGAAGAAAAATTATGGATTTTTACCAATATTGAAATAATGATTTTTTATTAATATTTCAAAAATATTTTTTTTATAAATAATGTTAAATAATGTTTTTATAGAGAAAATAAAAAAAAAAAAGTTAAAAAATATATATTTTTTTTTTGGTTCTTTAAAAAATAACAGGACTCCACATCCCTTATGTTTTCATATAACAGATCAGTATGTGTTTGAACTTTACATTCTCCGCCCGTTGTCCATCCAGGGGATCTACTACTTTTTACTGCAGCATTTATATATATATATTATTAATTAGTTATTTTTTCTTTTAATTTCAAGGGGAAGTTTATTGTCGCCATTAAAATAGTTTTTTTTGTTTTCTGTTATAAACGGCCGCATTAATTGTTATTCTAGTAATGACTCCAATCGACTTCTTGCTGAAGGCTACACCGCGAGGTTATCAAACGCTGACCTTTCAAACAACCCTTTTCTATGACACTAAATACTCAAAATCTTTGGTCTCTTCTTAGATTCAGGAGCCGTATGTCTGTCCCGCGCATGTTTAAATCCCCTCACTGTATTACCCGCTACCACTTCTGCTGGGAGGCTGTTCCACTTATCTACTACCCTCTCAGTAACGTAACATTTCCTTGCATCACATCTCGAGATATTCGGTCATGTCTAAAAAAAAAAAAATAAAATAAAAAGAATGCAAATAATTGGAGAACGAATCCGATTGAAGAGGAATTATTCTCGTGATGATTAATGGCTTCATTAATGACGGTGATTGAACGAATGATTTTTTCTGGTAGTTACGAAGAATTAAGACTCCTAGCTGAAAGCAAAAAAATAAAGGCTCATCAGTCTCCATTTAAATACTTAATGACCTCCGGCCAAAAATCAATAGATCCGATGAGGACATATCAATGAAAACTGTATAACAGAGCAGGAGCCTCGGAGCGATTACCCCAGATTGTTCAGTTTTATTTTTTTTTTCTCCTGCTGGGGTTTATTCAAGTATTTATTCCTTATTTATCTGAAGACATCCTATGCAATGAGTTAACCCATTGTTTGCCCACCTTTGTGGGCCTATAATGTTACACTATTAATGCTTTTGAAGAGGTGTGGGATATAAATAGTTACTCCTCCTCATTAAGTTATCTCACTGAGAGGGTGGTAGATAAGGGGAGCAGCCTCCCAGCAGATGAGGTAGAGGTTAATACAGTGAGGGTATTAAACATGCACGGGATAGACATCCGGCTCCTGAATCTAAGACGAGACCAACGACTGATTAAGGTTTGAGTCTTTAGAGCAGGAGAAACGGGCAGACTGATAGCCTAACCCCTTTGGTGCTTCCGAGCGGTTAGCGATGCCTACGAGACGAATGGCATGGAGGAAAGGCCGTGTCACAGACTATACTTTTCTGGCGAGCCGAGTTGCTGAGTGTGTGGGTGGGATGGAGTCTAGACAGAGCCGTCCAAAAATGCAGTTCATCTGCTGCATAATAACCTCCACGCGCAATATTCCCTCTGCAGCCCACCCCAGGCACTCACTCCAGGTATATAATCATGCATTTTTTTGGCTTAAGTCCTTCCTTGAGACCCAAACCTCTGTTCCTCTACTGATGCCTCCTTTCCTCCCCTCGCTCCTTCCCTGTGCCCCTCTATCTTCCCCTTTGCCACTCTCTTGTCCCCTGATGCTCCCTTTCCTCTTCTGATGCTCCTCTCTTCTCCCCTGTGACCATCTTTCTTCCCTTTCTCATTTTCTCCTCCCCTAGTGTGCCTCTTTCCCTGTGCCCTTCTTTCATCCCCTGATGTCCCCTTTCTTCCTCTCTCTCCTACCCTGTGTCCCTCCCCTTTGCCACTCTCTTTCCTCCCTAGATGCCCCTCTTTCCTCCTGTGTGCCCTTCTTTCCTCCCCTCCTCTCCTCCTCGTGCCCAATTTCTCCCTCTCTCCTCCCCTGATGCCCCCTTTCTTCCTCTGTGCCCTTCTTTCCTCCCCTCATGCCCCACTTTTCTAGGAGCTCAGGATATTTGGAGGAGGGAAGACAGCGGCACGAGGTTCTGTATAAGTACAGCAGGGAGGAAAAAAAGCACAATTCTTTGCAACAAGGGAAAGGCATAGAGCAAACATTAACAATTTCTATATGGAGTACCAGCAGAGATGGTAATTACTTTACAGCCATGTTGTTGTAGATGCCGTAGTCACATAATGCTCGCCAGCGGATGCTTAAAGCTATAATTACGGCTCGCGTTCCCCCCCCGGCCTTTTGTACTTTTTTTTTTCTCCTCTTCGAGGTGTTCCTGACGAATGCGAAAATTTGCGGCCCGTGTGATAAACCCCTCGGCGTGCGGCAAACGCTTTAGCAGCCACCCCGAAAATGATCGCCGCATTACACGGCGCGCTAATTAAACGCGGCGCAGCCAGAACCGCTCCGCGTCTACCCGGCAAGGAAGGGGGGGCGTTCGTCTAAATGCAGCGTTTACGGAGTGCGTATGAAGAGTAATCCTAGGACAAAGTTCTGAGAAAGCGCCAGTGGTTGCCATGGTGACTGCATCTCGTATAGAATGTTGATCCAGAAAACATCTGCAGTAGAACCTGCCGACAGACTTAATCAGTCGTCGGTCTCGTCTTAGATTCAGGAGCCGTATGTCTATCCCATGCGTGTTTAATCCCCTCACTGTATTACCCGCTACCACCTCTGCTGGGAGACTGTTCCACTTATCCACCACCCTTACGAAGTCCCATCTGATTCTTGTCTTAGATTCACCCAGGTTAAGTCACACACCGAGATTTGGCTATTATTGGCTTTACTTTTATCCAGAAATTGAATTTTTCTACTCCGTTCCGTCCTTTTTATTCATTATCAGCCAATGAATGAATCATAAAGTTGACGCCACCGATACTTAGTATCAGAAAAATCCGCTTTATCAGCTTTCAATCGCTTTTTGTTCTGAACATCAGACCTAACCGACTGTTAATTTGCCATTGATCGCCATAAGCGACTCCCTTGATGTCTCCGCCAAGCCTCAACGGGCTTCTGATCAAAGTGTCTCGCTCAGGGTGGGTTGTCGGGAGGAACCTGGGTCTTTAATGCCACTTTTAATCTTCAGGACTATTGATCTTTTTCTCCGGAGATCAGGGATCCGGAGATATTTACTGATCACAAAAGCTGGTGTTTTTATTGCAAACATTGAGGGGTTTTTTTTAAGGTTTTTTTCCCAATATGGAGATTATTCTCCGATTTCTGGATTTCCTATCAGCGAGGAGCTTAACTCTAAAGCTATCGCTCGCTTTATCTCATTATCCCGGGATTTGTGTCTCATTATTAAACAGAATTCGGTTCCAGCCTTCTGACATCATAATACAGAACTGAAATGCGGGGATTTTAATTGTCATATTGCTTGCGGAAAAGCCAAAAAGCCATCGTGGTAGATGGAAGGCTGGGGCAGGTTAGTTGCCCCTCTGTCCCTCCGTGATTAATAATACCCTTGTTTTACACATTTGGCTGTTCAGTCCTAAACAGGCAATGCAGACAGCTGTCTGGTTTTGCAAAAGAAACAGGTGACCAGACGGGGGCCGAAATCTGCATTTAGCTCGTGCATCGTGAGCTGTCATGTCGCTTGCCAACACCCTGGCGTGCACCACAGTAATATAATTCACTCTATACTGAAGAATAACCTTGGACATGTTCTGTAGACACGAGAGAGTTGGCAGGTATGCTACGAGCAGCCTTGTGCAGCACACAGAGGAGCAGCTGCATCGGATGCCCCCGGTGGCCATTTGTGGAATTGCGTTGGATTCAGGGAATCTTGGACAGTTACTGCCCCCCTTCGCTATTAAGACCACCTAGAGATCGGGGCGTAATAGAGTGTTAAACATATGCAATATTACACTTTTATTATTAATAACCCCCTACCTAAAATGAGAAAAAGACCCCTAAATATCACCCCCAAAGCCGTAACCCGCCAGAACAGAGGTGCTGAGAGTGATTAGAGTGGCAATGTAACGAAAACTACTGACCCACGGGTTGGAAAATTCTATGTGGGTGCATTTTTTATTTGAAAATCTGAGAGCAATTAATAATAATTAAAATACCTAAAAAAAAACCAAGAATGATTAAAAACGGATTAACGGCAAATCCAAGTGAGTTGATTGGTTTTGTTGATATTCTAGGATAAGTGGAACATTTTAATTTACATACAAAAGAGACAAAAGGATATATTTCGCCATTGTATTAGCCTCTGCAGCTGCGGCTGGGAGGCTGTTCCATTTATCTACCACCACAGAGGAAATGAAAGGTGCAGTTACAGGCCCCGGGAGATGCGCTCTGATCGGAGTCATTATTGCCGGGCCGCGCGGTGCTTTTCGGCATATGCCTCAGCAGAGGAAGAGCGGGGCGAAGCGGCGCCAGAGCGGCTGCCGGCTGCTGATCTCCAGAGCCACTCTGCAGCTGCTCGGCAAGCACAAAGCAAGCAATCTCCTTAAAATATTAAAGTCTGGGCTCCGAGCCGGGGGGGGGGGACAACAACAAATGTAAGAACATCTGAGATTCCAGCCAGGAACATGGAAGCGGGATGTAGCGGCTCGCCGTTCGACAAAATTATTAGCGCAATCAATTCGGCCTGGAATGTCGTTGCTGTTTTTTGTTATTAAATAAATATATATATAATCTTGTTCTGTGTTTACTTCAAAGACAAATATTTTTTCATGTGAGGACACAAAAGTCTGCTGGACGGGGAATAACTAGATTTTGAGGATTTGGAGCACAGTAGATGGTGTCGTTAGAGCGCTGGCGAGGTAAGCGGGGAGACATCGCGCCCTTGGTTGGTTTGAACATCTTTGGGTGCAATTCCTTATGCCACCACTGGGGGTGCATGAAATGACATTCTGTCAGGTCTTTAAGCATTTTAGCCATGACCTGATCCACTCCTGATCCTTCCTCCTTGTCTCATTTCCCCCATGGGTAGGTTCTAGACTGAGATCATCTAAAGCCACCTAAAACCAGCCTTCCAATGTCCTCAACAGCTGGGTCTACGGTAGCACCACCTCTAGGGGTACGGGCTGGTGTCCCATGTCCTGTTGATGGATCAATAAAGACGGTCGATATTCCTACCCTTCAGTACCCCCCATCTTGAGAAGAACTTGCAGTAGGGAGGACTCATTGCATGTACCACCTAAAGAGAAGGTACGCCATTCTTTAAGTGACTTCCCATCGTTTAATGGCGGCCCACCAATGGAGAACTAATGAAGACCCCAGTTAGTGTTACAGAAGACCCTGGTCGTCGGTGCCGTGCCGTATCCTACGGACGGGCTACATAGTATCTTCTGCCCTTAGGTTCTTCAAACCATTTACCGACCTAATTGCTTTTTTCTCTGTCTTGCGCGTCCAAGTAATTTGCAGCCACCTCGAAACTTCCTCCCAACGAGGACAACAAGCCGATTGTCGCCCGCAATTTGCGACCACCGGCAGGCCGCTCTCCGCCATCACCCAGGTTTAACCGAGCGTCGCCAAATCCCTCATTTCTCACTCAAAAATTCTTTCTAATGTCTCTGCTCGCGGCTCTAATGGGCACCACGTTCATTTTCCTTCTCTCCCGGACGTCGGCCATTAACACGCGGACCACGCCATACAATCATGTGCGTTAAATGGAGCCGGACGGCTGGGAAGCTCGATAGATAAACGAATGAGGCAACTGAGAAGGGTCCTTAGTGCACCTAGCGGAGGGTTACCGCTCTAATCACGCGCTTATAGGGTGATAATCGGATCCAGCGGCACCTGATGCATCCGTAGGGTTATCTTTAATGTCTTCTATAGATTCTTCTATTAAGCGTTTCAGAAGTTCATTTATTTTATCCAAAGGAATGAAGGGTTTTATATATATTTCTGGAGCCCGGGATGGGTTGGCATGGAAAAAAAACTTAATAAAATATTCTTTTTAAAGCTGAGATGCCGTCCAAGTCAATAACGAATATCACCAGGCTGAGCTTAGATATCGGACATCACAGCAGATTCTGGTTTTCCCCAAAGGCTCCGTTTTTTCAAACGATTCTCTCACTCAATTGATCTCCAAAAGTTGAGGGTTTTTTTTGTTTTTTTTTTAAAGTCTCCAGGGGTCGCACTCAGACTCGAGTTTCTGGATGGTAGCCGCTTCATATCGTATACCGGCGCGGCTTTCATTATCCGGCTACGATCAGGGATGGAGATATCGGTGAAGACGTAAGAGAAGACCTCCGCAAAAAAGACGTCCACGTAAAACCCGTGCGGTTTCTTCTGCTTAAAGCAGCTGTCCCACTTACATAAAAATATTTATAATCCTTTAATACATAAAACTTAGCAGGTCTGATTTTTTTTTTTATTTTCTATGGCAACAACCAAACAGTGGTTGTTTTCGTGTCACATGGCAATTAAGTGGACCCCCCCAAAAAATATGAATGATTTTGCATAATTAAGGCCACACATTCCAAACTTTTACCCTTAACCGTCCTTGTTTTCAAAGAAAAGCAGATTTTGGCCCTTTATCACTCCCATCACTCCTGTGTCCCAATAGCCCTTTATCACTCCCATCACTCTCCTGCGTTCCAATGGCCCTTTATCACTCCCATCACTCCTGTGTCCCAATAGCCTTTATCACTCCAACACATCACCCCATCACTCCTGTGTTCCAATGGCCTTTATCACTCCCCTGTGTTCCCCTTTATCACTCCCTGTGTTCATCTCCGTGGTGCCCTTTATCACTCCCACTCCCCCTTCACTCCCATCCTTGTGTCCCAATGGCCCTTTATCACTCCCATCACTCCTGTGTCCCAATGGCACTTTGTGTTCGCTGATCCAAGTTTAAGAGAGAAGAGGGGGGGTGGGACAGATAGATTGTAGAGAGAAGATGGAAGAAAAGAGAGATAAGGGGTAAGAGAAAAGAAAGAGGGGTGGGAGAGAAGGGAGAGAGAGATTTAGAGAGAAGAGAAAGGGGATGGAAGACAAAAGAGATAAGGAATAGGAGAAAAGAGAGAGTGGATAGGAAAGAAGAGAGAGACATAGAAATACATAAAGTACAGGAGGGAATTTCTTCCAAAGGAGGAGAAAAGTTACAGCAAGAGACCGGAATCTAACACTTAAATCAATCTCTCTTATAAAGTGAAGTTTTTGCCGTATTGTTGAATATCTCGTTTCCTGGAGAACGAGCAAAATCACAAACCACTAACATCATCCCCAAAAAACCGATTTGCATCCGAATTTTATGACGTTTCTTCAAGGAATCCGCTCGGCTTTCTCTCCATCTCCAAAGCTTCAGGGCTGCAAAGAACGCGAAAATATTCCTGGGAGAAAAAAAAACTTCGCTCCCCGGGGGGGGGGATATTTAATGATTTCTAACATTTTTAAAAAATCATTTCCTATTCGGAAGTTTTATTTTTCGGGGGGGGGGGGGCGGGGGGTGGAGGCTGCGAAGGTGCCTCCAAGACAAAATGTTTAATTTAGCTGAATTTTTTTTTTTAGGTGTCTCCGGAATATTTCTGAAGGTTGAAGAATGAGAATAATGATTTCTTTTTTTGTTCTTCCCACAGAAAAAAAGGCAGCGGTGAGACGGAAAAAAAAAAAAACAACGAAAAGGGCAAAAGAGGATTTTATTATTATTTATTTAAAAAAAAGACGTGGGAAGTTTACAGATTATTGCTCTGTTTTTCATTTAAAAACCTGCAGCCGCTTTCCTTTTTTTCCCCTTTTTTTAGGATTTTTATCCCTTAGTTGATTTGTAATCGAAACTCTGTGCCGGTTTTACTAATGAGCTTCTGTCTTTTTTTCCGCGCACCTTTTTTCTGTTTCCAGACACGTCTCAAACTCAAACTCTCGCAATGCAGATACTTCTTGGCTGTCATTTATATTCCTTGCTTTTTTTTTCCAGCTGCCAAATTCCTATCAGATATCACAAGGTATAGAAACATGGAATCTGCCGGCCCCCATTCGGCCCCCGTCTAGTCTGCCCGTTTTTTCCTGCTCCAAAGACTCAAACCTTAATCAGTCGTTGGTCTCGTCTTAGATTCAGGAGCCGTATGTCTATCCCATGCATGTTTAATCCCCCCACTGTATTACCCTCTACCACCTCTGCTGAGAGGCTGTTCCACTTACCTATCACTCTATACCTTGAGAACATATTGTATACTGCACAAAACTGCCTCCTTCGCTCCACATTTCCATTTTTACCTTGGGCTTAATTTAGCGCTGGCCGCGTTCCATGACTCTGCTTGTGCTTTTGGCTTGGCTCCGTGTTCATGCGCGCCCCAGTTTCGTTGGCAGGGCGGCCAGACACGTCGACGGCTACGGGACGAGGCTTAGATTTCTCTTATTCATCAGCACCTTGAGGCTACGGAAACAAAAATCCCTCCACCTGATTCATTATAAATCACGCAGAGTCATGTTTGCTGGGGACAAAAAATAGTAGGTCGGTAAGAAAAAAAATCACTATTATTTATTCCATTGGCCCCGAGACCACCGGAGATGCCTACATAGTCACCTGGTGCTTAAAGGGTTAAAACCTTTGAAAATGAGGAACTGACACATCCCAGATTATTCAGGATTTAGATTTTTATACATATATTAAAAAAAAAAATAATAATATTTTTCATTCTGGTATTAATATAAAAATCCACTCTTGCTACTACCTGTTGTGCCGCCATTTTGCTGCCCGTCACATGGTTTAAATCGGCCCCTTGCCCTCGGATAAACAATCCCTAGCGCTAGAGGCTCGTGTGCCGTCCGCTAAACCAATGGGGGGAGAAAACAGGAAGTGGCGGGCAACTTCCTGCTTGGGCTGACAGGAAGATGCTGATGCCGCCTGCACTGAGGGATCATGGGGAAAAAAACTGATTTGCATTATATACGCTGAGAGTTTGGAAAAAAGAAATCTAAACGACATAAAACCAGAACATTAAATAAAGATAATAATAATAATAATAATAAGACAAGCGGATTAAATTATGGTTTTATTTCAGACATGAGTTCATTAATTAATTTAATTAGTTAATTAATGAGTTAATTAATTTAATAAATTGTGTAGAGTAGACCCCCAGCCGATTACCAAATGGGTTATTTTTCAGTCGCTTTGTTGGACCGGCCAGGCGAACCCTATGGATCAGGGGCGTCCAACCTGCGGCCCTCCAGCTGCTGCGGGACTACATCTCCCATAATGCTCCTTCAGCTAAGGGGCTGTCTGAGGAGGATGGGAGATGTAGTCCCGCAGCAGCTGGAGGGGCCGCAGGTTGGACGCCCCTGCCCTATGGTCAATGTCAACGTACAATGCGGATGAATGAGTTGACGCTCATTCGCGTGGCTGGTTCTGGACGAGTTCTGCGGTGATTTCTTCGAAGCGCTTTGCAATTTGAAGTCTGCGTTCTGCATCCCGATGAAGGCAGGCGGCGCCGGCGGTTTGCGTTAGAAGCCCGGGTAGTTTTATCCGCAAGGTGAGCTCTTCAAAGTCAGGCGGCGACATTAAGATACTGGAGGCACCTTAAGGATATTTCGGAACAGAACAAAAAGTAGACTAAAAAAAAAAAAAAAAACAATCTCTGACCCCGATTAATTACGTATCGCTAATCAATAATTAATTGCGTACCTGTTTTAAAAATAATCCACATTTAGGTAAAAAAATAAATATTTTTATATATTTTTTATATAATTTATTATTTTTATTTATTTTATTATATATTATGTATTAACCCTTTCTTACAGAATATGAAATCTCCGAAGACAGTCTCTGAAGCTGAAAGTCTGGTGCAATGAACCCACCGGGACTCTCCTTCACCAGCGCGGGAATGAATGAAACGGTAGCGGTTTTAAAAGTAAATGAACAGAAATTCCCCCCCCCCCGCGCTGAATGTAATTTTTAGACGAGGAGTTGAAATAATGAAATTTGCGGAACGGAAGAGCCATTTGATGTTATTGCTTTTACGCTGCATTGCATGGTTTTCCTGGGAGAAATTTAACCCCTTAATGACAAAGCCCGTACATGCACGGGCTCAGAATGCATTGTTCTCAATGGGTTTAGGGACCGCCCATTGTCCTTAAGGGGTTAATATCTCATGATTAGAAATGCAAATGAATACATTCTTAGCGTATATATGAAAGGAAAAATAATCACATTTTGGGTTTTATGTATATAGAATTTTTCAGCTACTTCAGTTACTAAATTCCAATTTAAAAAAAAAAAATACTTATAAGCGTAAAAGCTTTTTGAATTTAAATCTTTAATATTATTTATTCCAGAAACCTTTGCTTAATGTTAATCCAAGCGTTCTAAAGCCGAGGTACAGATCTCCCTATAATCTTATCTCGCTACATCTTTTATCTTTTTTTTTTCCTTGGATCAATAGCAATTTATAAGCAATAAAATATACATAGCGGGATGTTCCCGTGATACATTACTACACGCTCCAGTACAGCGAGCCCGATTTATATTAAGCTAAACGTATGTATTATATGGACGGAGGGGAGGGAAGGAGACTAAGTGATGTAACAGAACGTGTCAAAGTACGGCTTTAGGCTTAAAATATTCATCATATTTATAAGAAACGGATCGAAACATGCTGTTATGTCATCAGGGTGCCGCTGGCCTTAAAGTGCCAGGCGCACCCCCCCCCCACCGGTCATCGCCAGTCTGGCGTTAGAATTCGATGCCATGTCTTTTGGCAACAGATACATTTGTATAAATGTTACCATGGCGGGCATGGGTTATTCACTGAAGCCTCGGCGTCATGGCGGGAGCGTTTCATAAACTCTACCTTTATGCTGGATATATGGTACAAGTGCGTACTACCCCATAAAACTGTGCGTGGCATTCAAGTCGATTCACGTAACGTTGGGTTTCAGGGTCGCCGATCCAATAGAACAGATAATTTCAGCTGGGTCAAAAAGAGCAGCCAATTAGAAGCTTCAGTTGACGTCAACCTCATGGCCAATTACATGGATGAAGGTGACGCAGTACGTTGTATGATCCTTAAGCTGCCCATTACATTGGTTAGGACCCTGCTGAATTGGACACTCGGACAACAAGACTAGCCTCTGAATAGAAGTAGAGATAATAGTTGGGGTCCTCTAAAGTCCTACGGTGGGTTTCTCCATGGTCTCCATAAATGATTCTCTACAAAAGCCCACAGTGGTTTTAATAGAGAGACACATGAGCTCTTGACGGCATCGTGGCCAAAATCAGACTAGTTATAGGAACAAGGTGTTCCCAACATTGACTCAATGGGTCTTAAAGGCTTTTTGATTGTAAGCTCTTATGGCTCTAGTTAAATTCCTTTCTCCACCGTGCCGGCGTGCGCGAGCAGATCCTGGTAAAGATACCTCCATGACAAAGCAAATAACTCGTGGAAGCTCCCTGCGTATCGCAGTAAAGAATAATTGATGTGCTAATGGAAGAGGAAGAATTATGTTGACACGCCAGCGTGACGCTATCTGTTTTGGATCACGGGTCTATTCTCACGTCAACAGATGACATCCCCATTAGCGAGCTGTGGGCACGGTGCCCCCCAACCTACTACCAGGGCTCTCCGATAACCTTCCATTCAGAACATCCCTGTCCTAAGCCTGATTTTATTCCAATCTCTATGGGGGGGGGTTCTATCCGTGATCTGCTGCCGGCACCCCCCCCCCAGTAAGCTGCGACTTTAATTCCTCTACGCCACCCCCCTGCATGAATGTTTAACCGCGTTCTGTGCCCTCAAGACTCATTCACAAGTGAGCAGATGGGGCTGTCAGGTTTGCTTATAGCGAACCTCCCAAAAAGCGGCCGAGCGTACCGCAGAGCTGAATCCAAGCTTCTTCTAGCAGCTGGTACGGACGTCACGCATCGGTCACGTGGGACGGATAACGCTAATTAGCATTAATAAATGCATAAAAACATGGAACCGAATGAAAAAAATAAAATAAATAAATAGCCGAGTATGTGGATCGGTTCCCCTCTTTAGTTAATGTGCATTGCTAGGAATCCAGAGCTTGGCAGAATCCCGGCTACTTAATGGACCATTAAACAGAAACGTTCAAAGCTCCCGTCTCCGGCAACAGGGGCTACCTGCTGGGGCAACCGCCATCGCGGAAAAAGTGGACGGAACAGAGAACTCCATTTATTAGCAAACAGCACGATATGAAGACGTTACAACAGACCCAGCCGGAGCTCGTATTACAAAAATCCATGACACATGTGCTTTGGATTTTTAGACCAAGATATTGTAGAGGTGGGTGGGTGAGGGGCAATTTTAATGGAGGGATGTTGGTTCTGTACAAAATAGACGCTTACTCAAGGTAAGAACACGGTTGGATTTATTTACTGCCCTCTCCCCCAGCAAGAAAGGCTTCATTAAATCCACCCCTGACGTAGGAGAGGTTCTGACCATTACAAAAGTGTTGGGTTAGACAAATGCCTATTTACCCTTCGTCAAAATCAGGCCCTGTGTCTGAAAGAAGATAGATAGATAGATGGATAGATAGATAGATAGATAGATAGATAGATAGATAGATAGATAGACAGATAGATAGATAGAACTGATACATTGTATCTGTGTTCCAACATCAAGTAGGAGGACAGCTTGGTCAAATCTGGTCCATACCATCATCTGCTCTTACAGGGGTGTTCCATGGTCTTCGTTGTGACTGGTGTCACATGTTAGGTTGAACATGTCAGAATAAAGGGCTAAAATCATTTATTTCCTCAGCCCAGACATTGCGAAGGCTACAGCTGAGACGGCTCAACAATTGAGCTTGGATCTCCCACCGTTGAGTGGCAATAATTCTCAAGATATATCCCACCTCCATGACAATCAAGGGAGTTCTGTGAGGTCACCGACATCTCTGTTTTCTCGGTAGTAATAGCTAAAAATACACAAACGGTGACTTCTATGGATGACCCAATGTTCACAAAGTTCATGAAAGGTTGTACTGTATATAGTCACACAAAAAAAAACAAGGTCAACAGTGTGACAACCAAGAACCAACATGTGTATTAATGAGTTGACCTACACGACCCCAGTAGGCAGTCAACTAGAGGTCCTCTGCGTGCTGCAATCTATTATATTCTAAGCACACGAGGCAAGTAATTTTGAGAAATATTTTATAATTACTATTTTAAATCTAAACAAGCCATTTTATGTGTTTCTGGCCAACTTTCTATGCCCTTTTAGTTAACACTCATTTTTTTTAGCATGGCAGGTGTTCAAAATATGTTGAATCTAATTTATATTTCAATGAGACAAAAAAATGTAATAAAATGTAATAAAAAAAATCAAAAAGTTATTAAATTACATTTTTTTAGTTGTGCTGCACTGATGTTGGGTACTTAGAAAGCCATGTGATGGGGTTAGGGTATAAATGGATCATGCTCTATTATCATTAATTGGGTCAAGTCATAGATAAAATGTTTCCAGATGATCCTAATCTTTAAAAAAAAAATAAAAAAAAAAAAAAAAAAAAAAAAAAAAGGAAAAATAAAAAAGAAATAAAAAAAAATCATAGAATCCAACAAAACAATTCGCAACATTTTGAATAAAGGAAAATTTGAATTTAAGATTTTTTTTTATTAATAATGATTGACAAACAGACCATAATACTATATAAAAAAATATATTAGAATCCAGTTTATATCGGAAAATGTTACACTCAAGAAATGGTGGATTTTGCCCTATCCTGTGGCTTTTTTTTCTTTTTTATTCTTTTAATTTGCATGCGGCACACGGAATAATTAGATCGGTTATAAAATGAAAACAATATATTATTTATGATCGGTTCACTCCGGGAATCTGGGACAGGACGTTCTAGATTAACATGTAACGGAGATACTTAATAAACCTAGAATATTGTCTTGGCATTCGGAGTGGAATGCAATGATTTAATTTAAAAAAAAAAAGTCAAACTTAAATTCTCTAAAAATAAAAGTTTTAGTGAGCGTTTTAAAAAGTTTATCCATAAAAATGCAAAAAAAAAAGGAATATTTTTGGAAACATTTTTTCCTTCTACCCCAGTGACTGGTCGCTTACTTTGGGGGCTAATAAAGGCAACATGAAGAGGATGGTAGATGAAGGAAAACGTTGGTCTTGGGAGAGAAAGAGTAAGGGGTGGGTGCGTTTCTCACTGCTATATCAAAGCTGCAATCCCTGCTTAAACACAGGTGACCTCATAAGGTGACGTCAAAATGGTTATGAGATTGAATATAAATTAGCTTCATATTCTGGAGTGGTAGGTTGTTTGGGATGAGAGGTCATGGCATTAGCCGGAAACCTAAGCTTTTGGAGAACTTTTTATTCTCAATAAGTTTTTAATACCAATATTCATACAGTAAGATGTAAGAAGTCACAAATCTTTTCAAGACCTAAGTTATCCTTCCTTTCTTTCCTTCTTTCTTTCTTTCTTTCTTTTTTTCTTGAGCGAAACCACCATTATACGACCAGCTTTCTGTCCTGAAGTTCTCTCGCTTCTCCTTTCCCTCACCCTTGCAAAGGCTGCCTGACCCAATCAACAACGATCAGCAACTTAGTGACATGGAAGAGATAACTAAGTAGAGAGGAATAATAACAATCACAGATCCTGAGAACAGAATGTTCTACATATTCCATATTTTTTGTAATTCATTTTTCATTGGTTATAGACCTGAAGAATGGAGCATTTGGTGAAGAAGTCGCTCCCACGTACATTTCCCGAGTAGTTTCGGCATTTAAGGGTTAACTTGGCTCCTTTCCAATTTTTTTTTTCCGAATGAGATATTTTGGAAAATCGCTGCTACAATACACTTTGCCCCAATGCTTTGTGTCGCTTCTTTGCATGCAATTACCTTATATCACAATATGTACTATTCAGCACAACCTTAATTATAGTAATCAAGCGTAATTGTGGAGTCTGTATCCGCGCAGGCAGCTCTTCATTCCCGCTAATTGAACCTACAATAAAATCCACTTCTTGAAACGCAGAACACAGACCTGCCTGATTATGGCGAGGTGCGTGTAATTAGAACGCGTACAGGAAGAATTTATTGGATTATATTAAGTCGACAAAGCTGCTTACCTCTGACGCGTGCCAGCCGCCGACACGGCCCCCCGCACTCCGACTCGTCGCACGTCAAAACGGAAAGAAAACCAAAAATTCATATTCATTTTATGTTATTAGGCGCTGGCAAAAAAATATTCGCAAATTGGGTTCATGCCACCGCAGGTATAATGTTTTAATACTAGTTTCACAAACTAAGTCCCTTTTCTCATAGACTTCAATTAGTGTGATGGTCCCTATGGGTGATTGAGACCGAGATATTCTGTTATTAACCATAAGGCATGGAGTATGAGAAGAAAACGCATCTATACAAATAAAAAGCCAATATCTAGCTGAAAAAAGTGCTTCTGGAACGTAGAATGACTTTTTAAAACTCTTTTTAATAGAATACCTTGGTCTCAATCACCCATAGGGACCATCAGACTAATGGAGGACTTCAGAACCGTGCCATTAGATTGACGTTATTAGCCAAGACAGAAATCAAATAGCCCAACTACTACATTATACGTGACTTGCGTATGTCCAATTTATTGGGGCACGTTCTGGAGAGATGTTCTACATGTCGGGCAGTGACAATGGACGTCCTACGGAATGTTCCGGCTGATTGTTCTACAGTCAGAACCTTTGGTTTTTTTTTATGAATATTAACTTTTCTGTCTCGGAGGGCTCTAGATCGGCACTTCGATGCGTTTCGGAAACGGAGCTCTCATTAAGGTTAATCACCCCCCGGGTCAAGTTTACGAGTAGTTAAGACGGCAGGCGGAGGACAACCTGCAGCGTTATACAATTTTACTCAGAGGCCGCAAAAAAAAAAAAAAGGACATAAATTTTAAACAAGCCCCTAAATAGCATTTTTAAAGCCGACTACGGGAAGTGTATCTAAGGGCGGCCTACGCTGGGAAAACAATTTATAGTGAAAGTAAACGGATTTTGAGTAATAGACACGAGGAGAACGAGGAGAAGCTCATTATCCTGCCCGAAAAAAGAGGAAGACGGGATTTTTTTTTTCTCTTTAACGATATTCTGGTTTCTTTCTGGGGTTTTTTTTTTTTTCTCTCGATGCTGAAAGACTTTGTGGCAGGCAGACCCTCGTGTTAGTCTGCATTACTTATTCATGAGGCATCCGAGCTGCGCTTTTCTCAGTAATGTTCTCGAGTTCAATATTTTATATGCAGATCTCTCTGGATTTCCATTACTGGTCTCCATTAACTGTTCCTGGTTTTTTCGGCGCTTAATCTCTAGAGGAAGGCAACATTCCAGTTACATTTTGTTGGATGTTTCAGAACACTAAGTAACCCTGGGCTCCATGATGACGTCTTATTATCTGAAGATCATCTTAACCTGGGGGGTCTGAAAGGCCTGGTGTGGACCTCCCAAGTTCCAGACCCTTTGAGTCTCTTCTGTCCACGAAGCTCCGTTGAGTGAAGTCTCAGTAAGTGAGTGGAGCCGTATGAGAACTTTCACTCATGTTCTTATGGAAATTAAAATTGTGTTTATCACAAACTTATGGTTTTCATCAACCTTCGCCCCTTGTCTTGGCTCCCGCTGAACTTATTTTGCCAGCAGAGGAAAATGTGAGAACTTCATGTAACTTCAAAACAAGGGGGGGGGGTTTGGGGGCGATGTAGAGCCAAAAGCATTCCGTCAGGGAGCAGCGAATGCACATCAGAGCAACACAGGCACAAGTAATATTTTGAGCTGGATCTGTCTTATTTGGGGTCCACTATCGTCTTTCTTAAGTCTTAATCACCCAGCCAGACTCTCTAACTAATGAAAGTCTATGGAGGAACGGACTTCATTAGCATTGCCATAAAGCATCAGCTCAGTGTGGTGTTTGAGCCAGGAAAGTCACCCTAAATATCACATGACTGACAGCAACGGCGGCTCCAGGTCTGCAGATAAAGGGGAACTTAGGTTTTAGTCACCAACCAACATTACTGTATACAGTGCTGGGGGGTTATTACTGTATACAGTGCTGGGGGTTTTATTACTGTA
>VKOC01006485.1:0-11937 GCA_009364415.1 Spea multiplicata
TATATATAATTTTTGTTATAGGGCAATAAGTACAAGTAGTGTCTTTATTTCAAAACCATTTTTCCCCAAATCTGGTAATTCTTCCCCATGTGCTATTTCGGGTATATTTGAAGCCGCCCACTGTGATTTACCCCATCAAACCATATATATAAGACTTGACACCCCAGGGTATTTCAAATGCTAGTATTTACCTCTTTCCATGCACTAATCATATACCACCAGTCTTTGTCAAACTTTGTGGTAGTCATTTATTGCGTTTTTTTTCCGCACACATTTTACTTCGGGTATGAATTTACAGGTCCTGGTATATGTCACTGTCACACAACACCCCAATATGTGTTCAGTAACATCTCCTGAGTACAGTAACACCCTACATGCATTGGGTTGTTTGGGGGCTAAAAGGCAACGTTTGTTGAATCCGGCCAATTCAATTTACCCCATAAAATCATAAATTTTTTAAAAGTAGACACCCCGTGGGCATTTAACATGCCATTTTAACTCTTTCTATGCAAGAATTATTTGAAGATATAGCGCTAGTTTTTGGACTTGCTCATAAAAATATCTTTATATACCGTATTTGCTCGATTATAAGACTTCGCACCAGGACCCCGTGATTTCTAGTTCCACCCCCTCCCCCATGAATGTAAAGGGAATGTCATGCAAATTTAAATGGATCATTCAGCTATTATATGCATTACCCCTTAATGACTAAGGATATTTTATACTAATGGGTTTTTATCACTTTTGCTACCTTGTTTTCTCTCCTTTCTCATTTAGTTTAACTATACAATTATATACTGTATGAGGTATATTTCTCCCTTGTGCCTGCCTTTGTATGTAATACAAAGGAATTGAGCATTGTCACTTGTATTAATTAACCCCTTAAGGAGCAGGCTGAGTTTTACCTTTTGTACCATTGGGACCGAGGCTGTTTTAACACTTTTGCAGCACTCGTGTTTAGATGTAATTTTCTCCTCATTTAGTGAACCCACACAAATTATATATTGTTTTTTTCAGGACAAGAAGGGCTTTTTTTCAGATACCATAGTTTTGATCGTATTATATAATTTCGCATAAAATAATAATAAAATATGCATAAAAATGTAAAAAAAAACCCACATTTTCTGACTTTTACCCACAAAAATCTTTTACTCATCCAAAAAAGCTAATGAAAAAACCTACTAAATAGATTCTACTATTTGTCCTCAGTTTAAAAATACCCAATGTTTTTATGTTTTTTTTTCTTTTTTCTTTTTTTGCAGTAGCGTTCCTAGCGGTCCTCACCGGGTGCCGCTCATCAGGGGGGTGCCAAATTGCCGACACCCGGCAGACCTCCGATACCACTCCCTTGCGATCCGCGCGGCAACTGCTGCTGTGTGGCGGGGTTTGTTGTCAGATCCCGGCACACAACACTGAAGCCGTGCCCACCGCCGTCCGTGCCCTCTGACGGAGGGCACAGTGGCATATAGGGGGTATAGTGCATATCGATATTAGGCATATCAGGGGGGCATAAGGCATATATGGGGTAAAAGGTATATCAGGTGGGCTCAGTTGCATATCACTGGCATATAAGGAGTATAGGCATATCGGGGGGCACAGTCATATCAGGGGGCACAGTGGAATCTGGCATAATCGGAGGTATAAAAGGCATATCTGGGGCAGAGTGGCAAGCTGGGGGTCAGATGTGCATAAGTGGGGGCAGTCTTTTTCTCATAGTTTTTATTAAATATGAAAAATAGTTAACATATGAATTAATACTTACTAATAACTTTGTAACACTGTGCTTGGGTTCTTGTAGCTTTTATTATTATGTCAGTAAAATAAGAAGGTGAGTAGAGAAATGCCATTGCGATAAAGAGATGAAAGAGTAAATTTTACGTTTTTATTACATTATTTTAAATTTAAAAACATTAGCATTTTTTTATCCGATTAATCGATTAATCGAAAAAATAATCGACCAACTAATCAATTATTAAAATAATCGTTAGTTGCTGCCCTAGTGGATTGGTATGTGTGGATTGGTGTGTGTGGATTAGTATATATGTGGATTAGTATGTGTGGATTGGTATGTGTGAATTGGTGAATATGTGAGAGTGATGGGTATTATGCTGTACCATTTCCAATGTCTTTTTCATTATATAATTATGCTCTATCTTTGTCAGCAGGGATTAGCGTTAGGACCCGCCGTCATTGGAGTACTTTGGCGTAAAAGAAGACAATTGGAGTGAGTGGATCAATGATTGATACCTCCTGATGAAGCCACTTTCTAGGCGAAACAAACTTTTAATAAAGAGTTTTAATATGGATTTTTATTGTTTTTTATCATTTTTTATTTTCAAATTCAGAGGGATATTAGCCCACAGTTAAATACAATTTTATATACCGTATTTGCTCGATTGCAAATGCTCTGAAAAATACCCCTCGTCTTATAATCGGGTGTTGTCTTATAATCTGAGACTAAGATCCAGATCCCCCACAGCGATGCAGGGGACCTGAATCTCCGCTGCCTCCTGCCCCCCCCCCAAACTTACCGTTACTTCTGAGTTCCCGGTGCTTAGTCCGGGCAGCGTGTACAGCTCTACGCGGATGCCAGAGATAAGAGTTCCCCCGTTTGACAGCCGGGGAGGGTCTGCGCGATGGACGCAGACAACCCCCGATGCTAACCGCACCTCCTCCCGGCTGCAGTGGAGCTCTACACTCTGCCCGGACTACGCACCGGGTACTCAGAAGCTCCGGTAAGAGGGAAGGAGTGTTAAATGGGGGGCATAAGGCATTTCTGGAGGCAGAGTGCTCTATGAAATGCCTTTTTTTCTCAATTCTCTGTTTATTGGCAATAGTAAAAAAAAAATACAATATAGGATATGGCATGTAAATGAAAACACATTCACAAGAGAAAGACAAGAGTGGTACAAAGTTATTAGGTACAATGAAGCAGCCAATTAACAGTACAATAGAAGATAACAGAGTTTAGTGGCTGTGTGTTACCTCTCCCGTCGTGTTCCCGCCGGCAGGGACGCCGAGACGCAGCCCGCGCGGTCGGCTCCCTGCTCGTGCCGTCGCGGTGAGCTGCCGCTGGGTCCTCCTGCAAGACGCGCGTCCCCGGTGAGTTCGAGGGATTGTGTCATGAGAGACGTTCGCGCATGCTAAACTAATGAATATTCATGTCGCTCTTAAAGCGACATTTATTATTTTTCCTCCTCCCCATAATTAGGAGGGTAGGAGGATCTGTATTGTTGGAGGGATATTTAAACCCTCATTTGGCACTACATCCTTGCCTGTGTTAGTGCCTTTTTGCCTACACTAGCGTTTGTATCCTGATTTATCTCTCTGGTATTGACTGCTGCTTGAACCTGACCTCCGTTGTTTCGCTGCCTGCCCTGACCTTTGCTTGTGATCCCGACTACTCTATTGCCTGACCCCTCGGATACCGTTATTATTTTTTATTTTCTGTTCCTGAGTTTCACCTTCTCATTACTCTCGGTGGTGAACGACCTGTATTTCCTGTGCCCTGGTGGCAGTGCTTCCTCTCTCCACCAGGAGGCGCTGATTCTGCAGCGCGGATCCATAATCTGTACCCCGGTCGTGACACTGTGTGACGTTAGTCTGCAAAAAACAGCCTATGACCACAGAATGTTTGACGACAAAGAGACGGAGAAATAATAACATGTTGAAAACAATGGGTAAGAAAAACAAAAGAAAACATAACAAATCAGAACAGGTGAGGCGCAAAACAGTGTGTCATCATAGAAAAATCAAGGTCCACGGAAAAAAATGGGGAGTCGACAGCAACCCGAGTTCACGGTAAGTCACCCATTGCAACACATGAATATGGGGTTTGCGACAATGTGTGCCCAATCAGGAATTGAGCACCGTGGAGAATGAGGGAGAGGAAAGAAATTTGTGCCACGGGTACCACTTTAACTCATGTTTGTGAGCTAAACCTTTTGCAGACATAATTTAAGTCTTCCATTTGGCAAACCAAAGCCAAACCGCAATAGGTGGGGATATGGCGTGTTTCCAAAATTTCGGAATAACCAATTTGGCCGTGCTTAAAATAAGAAAAGTCAGATAACGTTTGTACTTTCCGTATGAGAGTGGGGTATGGTGGAGAAGGACCGCTACTGGTGACGGAGTGAATTGAGGATCATCAACAAGTCTAATAACTGCCGTAATTTTATCCCAGAATGGGCTTACTAAAGGGCAGGTTCACCAGAGGTGAAGGTAGGTTCCTGACCCAGAGCCACACCTCCAGCGCGACAACGGTACCTGGGGGGAGATAGTGATGAAGCTCCGCTGGGACCTTATACCAGCGGATGAGGAGTTTAAAAGCTGATTCTTGAATCGCACTCGAGAGAACCCCCTTATGTGTAATTAGTAGGACCTCGTCGCAATCCTCAGGATCTAAGACGACACCCAGGTCCCTCTCCCATAGTCCCATATAATATGGCTTGGTTTGCGAAACTTGTTGTATCAGCAAAGCATAAATCCGAGAGAGAGAAGATGCTCGGGGTCTGAGCTATCGACACATAATTCCTCAAACAGTGTAAGAGGCCTGCCAATTTGTGGGAGGACTTTAGAAGAGGGGAAAAATGATGAAGTTGGTGGTAGAGAAAATGGGTCTGAAACGGCATTGAGGGAGTGCGAACCAGATCGACAAGAGGTTTGAGGGAGTTATCACGCACCACATGACATGCCCTCAGAATTTTAGTCTCTGGGGAAGCAAAAACACACAACTGTCCTTGTTCCAAACCCGGTTTAAAGTCGGGGTTATCAACTAGAGGTAGGAGCGGGCCGGAAAGAGAAGTGATGAAGCCCTTACGCAAGATTTTTCCCAGGACCCTAAGAGTGGGTGTTATTGTAGGATGACCACTAAAGAGTGAGTGTCTATGTTGATCTGCCAACCGGGAAACTACTGATATGGGATGGGAGAAAACAGTTTTTCAGCCATAACCCATTGTTTCGGCACATCTCTAATCCATTCCGGAAGCCGCCGCAAATGGGAAGCCTGCCAATATAATTCTATATCAGGGAGTCCCATACCTCCACAGAGGCGGGGTCGGATCATGTGGGCGAAAGCCAACCTAAGTTGCCTACCGCCCCAAATGTAGTGCAAAAAGGCCCTATGACAGGATTTGAAAAATGACCTGGGGAGGAATATGGGGAGGGACTGAAGGGGATAAAGGAATCTAGGTAAGATATTCATTTTCACTACACCTAGCCTCCCAAACCATGATACGTGTAGGAACGACCATTTTTTAAGGTCAGCTCTAATCTGTGATAGAAGGGGAAAGTAGTTCACAGCTGCTGGTCCGAGGAAATTTGTAAACCAAGTACCGCAGGGATGATTCACACCACCTAAAGGGATAGGAACTCCTAATACGATGTTGACACCCAGAGTCTCTGATTTCTGAATGTTGATTTTATAATTAGAGATACGGCCAAGACATTCCAGTTAAGAGATAATTTGGGATAAAGACATGATCAGATAAAGGCATATCATCTGCGTATATGGCTAATTTGTGTGTAGTATCTCTGACCAACGTCCCCTTGATGTCCAAATTGGCCCTAATGGCATTCGCCATAGGCTCCAAGGCTACAATAAAGAGTAGGGGAGAAAGAGGACACCCCTGTCTCGTGCTGTTCGACAGGGTGACCGGCGAGAAAAGAGAGCCATTAACTTTTATTCTATGTGTTTGCGTTTAGCCCCTACTTGGATTAAGTGGCCCCTTATAACGGCTTTTTGAGCCTCCCAGACAGTGGGAACAAAGACATCTGGGGTGCAGTTTTCTAGAAAAAAGTTATTGAGGTGTGATGTTAGGTCTGCAACACTAGCAGGGTCGTTTAAGAGATTCTCATTCAAGCGCCAGCTCCAGGTTTTCCTGGGGGACAGAGGAAATTCCAAAACCATATGGACTGGGGCATGATCACTCATGACCTGATGAACGTAGGTAGGTGTGGGAATAATATGTAAAATCCAAATCTGAGCCCTCCAGACATCAGTGAGTTGGTTAGAGTGAAGTAAATGTTTGACTTGTTTAATACGCGCAAAAGGGATATAGGATCTACCTGTGGAACAATCTCTGGAGGGATCCAAAGTCATATTAAGATCCCCGCCAAATACCGTCAGGCCCTCTTGGTAATCAGCGAGACGGGACAAAAGACGCACAAAAAACTGGGGCTGGTTTCGATTAGGTGCGTAAACGTTCACCAAAGTGACCTTCTGCTGTCCTATAAAACCTTTAAGAAACAGTCCTCTACCGTTAGGGTCTCTCCAAATGTCTAAAATTTGAAAAGGGACTGATTTGTGTATCATAATGGCAACGCCTCTGGACTTAGAGTCTGGAGCGCTAGCAAAGAAGCCAGTATGAAAATGCTTATTAGTCAGTCGAAACTCTTTCGAGGCTAGGAAGTGAGTTTCTTGGACAAAGACAATATGGGATTTCATGGATTGCAAAACATATAATAATTTTGAGTGCTGTTGGGGCTTGTTAAGGCCCTGCACATTAATAGTGGTAAATTTAACCCCGTTCGCCATAGTCGAGTATGAGAACTACAGGAGCGTCACATCGAGAGCCGACACACCTAGGCCTCAAACAAAAATATACAAAATCAAGCAAATAAAAGAAAAACAGATAAACCAACCGTAACATCAACGAACAAGATGCTACATGGATGCCGGAGCATCGAATTTTGAGCCAACGGACCGAACGATTGGTCCAAAGCCCAGACCACAGACCGAGGACAGTCAGGGTCGGCAGGCTCCTGTAGGGGTAGGCGCGAGGAAACAAGGTAGACAAGTAAGGTGCATTGTCCACTCAAGCCCCCCACCTTGCTGAAAAATACACAGTGAAGTGTATGGATGCAACATATGTAAACAAAAGTAATGAAACATGAGGTCGGGAAGGCATTTGCTAGTACTTTATGCGGAATACAGCAATTAGCATACGTCAGGAAAGGAATACGAGAAGACAGGACGGCTG
Organism: Spea multiplicata; assembly: GCA_009364415.1. Lineage (NCBI taxonomy): Eukaryota > Metazoa > Chordata > Amphibia > Anura > Pelobatidae > Spea > Spea multiplicata. The sequence continues at coordinate 6,981 of VKOC01006485.1, forward strand.
AAATATGTATAAAACAAAAAAAAGTGAAACCAGCGGCTATAGCCGTCACCCCATCTCTCATAGCACAACAAAACAAAAGTTTACATGAATGTGTAAGTGTGCATTGTGAATAATGTGAAAAGAACAATGGGTGGTAGGTGAGCAATAAGGCAACTCACAGTGGCAATAGTGTCCCAAGTCTCCCGAGGACTTGTGGTCGACCATCCGGATTCTTGTGGGACGCGGTGCAGGATGCACAGGCAGGTAAGTGACAACTACAGTGTCCAAAAAGCTTCCGAGGATGGCAGCCAAACATAGAGGTTCATGTGAAGTGCAGTGAAGTGGAATGACAGCAACAGTGACCCAAAAATGTCTGAAAAGTTGAGCCGAACAACGGGGTCGTTGTGAAACTCAAAGGAACGCACACAAGTAGGTCAAGTGAGAGAATGGTGTCCCATAAGCGAGTGAGGACGAGAAACGCAGTGTAGCGAGCACAGGTAAGTTGAATGTGGTAGTTATGATCATGTGGTGTTGGTCGGAGAGCTGGGAGGCAAGTTTATCCACTGCGGTTTTCACCCTCCAGGGCGTCCACACGGTCGCCTATCTGTCTCACATCGGACTTAATTTCGGAGAGATCATCGCGTATGCCCATAGTTGCCACATCGATGATTTCAATCATGTCAGCTTTAGTAGGCAATCTCTTCAATACCTCTTTCCATTCCAGGCGAGATGAAGCAAAGGGATCTCCTGAAAGGCCCGCGAAAGTATCTTTGGAGAGCACGCTGTTAGGGCTGGCGGGAGGAAATGCGGCCTTCTTTGAGAGAGAGTCTCTGGAGTCTTGATCAAACGCACCATACGTATGAGCGCACCGAGGTGAGATTTGATTTGTCTCTGTTCTCCTGAGCTTTTGGAGTGTCAGCAGCTTTGTTAGTCTTCCCCATTATGATGTGCATCTAAAAAAAAGGCTTTATAAACGAGGAGGCTCGACGGAGCTACAATCTCAAGCGTCCATCTTGCTCAGCCGCTGGCCACGCCCCCTGTGAAATGCCTTTTAACCCCCTTAATGCCTTTCTGCCTCCAGAAATGCCTTTTAACCCTCTATATGCCACTCTGCCCCATAATATGCCTTTTAACTCCCTAAATGCCAGAGTGGCATATAGGGGTATAAGGCAATTCTGGAGGCAGAGTGGCATTTAGAGGGTTAAAAGGCATATCATGGGGCACAGTGGCATATGGGGGTATAAGGCATTTCTGGGGCAGAAGTGGCAAGCCAGGGAGCAGATGTGCATAACTGGGGGGGCAGGTTGAAAAAAAAGGAAATAAAAAAAAATATTTTTCTCAATCATAGCTTTTATTTAAAAAAAAGTTCACATAGTTTACATGAATTAACATTTACTGGTAGAACTTTTTCCCTATAGGTCGTCTTATATTCAGGCTTTTTCTTTTTTCACAAATTAATATTCAGATTTTGGGGGGTCGTCTTATAATCGAGCAACTACGGTATAAAAAGACATTTGTTTACTTACCCTTTATTTACCAAATATACTGTGGAGATTTCAGAAGAAGCAGAGGGCAATACGCATTGGTGAATCCCCGGCATGGAAGGATAAAAGCCACCCCCGGAGTATAAGACGCGATTAGCACATTTAATTGATGTGCCACCAGCTGTGTGCAATCTTTATTTTTCCAACATACACTATGTTTTCATGCTACACTATTGTGTCCCTTTTGACTGTTTTCCATCTACAAACTCTGAAAAGAAAACGAGAAAGGCTTGAAAAAAAACCCTAATCAATGTGAGTGCATTGAGGGATTTTTGTGGTTACGAAGGATACATTGTTGCAGTCTGCACTATTGTTTTGTATCTCTTCTCTCTCTTTTGGTTTTGTGTGAGCGCCACCTAGTGGATCTTGGTTCTTACATTTCGTTGTCAACATTTGGAGAGTGTTGTAATAGGGAGGCTGCCCAAAAACCACTGAAGAGAAGTATTATATTTTATTCTAATTCACATATTTTTACCACTGAATTATATTCACATTTATTTGGGTTATCTAAGAAATACCCATATTGGTATTTCCTATTTATTTTTCCATTTGGGCATTTTATTTTGATCTTTTGACACATATACCCATAAAACCATTAGACAGTCGATTGAATGCCTTCACTTTATCCAGGGTGACCAGAGCAGCATGGACGTGGCGGTCCTTGATGTAGTGAATCGCGTCTCTGATGAGGGTTTGCAATTTGGAGCCCTTGGATTCCGCAGGTCTGGTCGGGATGGATTATCTGCCCGATTACATTCTTTAACCTGGTTGCTATTATCTTGGTGAGGATCTTGTAGTCTACATTTAGGAGAAAGATGGGACACCAATTTTTTAGATCACATCTCTCCCCTTACTGCTTATACAGGATCGTGATCATTCCCTCTCTCAGTGTGGGGGCCATCCTGCCCTCCACCACCATTTCCTTGTACAGGTCAAGAAGGTCCGGGCCGATAATGTCCCACAGTGTTGTGTATAACTCGACTGAGGGACCGTCACTGCTCGGTGTCCTGCCGTTCCTGAAGGATTTGGTGGCAGAGTGCAGCTCCTCCAGCGTCAAGGGGGTGTCCGTCGCTGCTCTGCCTGTGGGATCAATAGTGTTAGCGATACCTGACAGGAACCCTTCAGCAGCGTCTTGGTCTGTGTGTGGGGCATAATGGTCTCGGTAGTAGTTGACAACCACCTTTTTGACCTCTTCTTTCCCCTGTCATACCACACCATGGCTGTCTCTCAACTCTGGGGTGAGTGGAGTTTCCTGAAGAGGAAAGAGTTACATTTTTCACCCTTCTCCAAGTTCTTCACCATCGAACGGAAGACAGTTTGTTTAGATGCCTCCTCAAAGTGCCTTTTCAGGCCCTCTTTGGTCTCCTCAAGCTTCTCGTCCACGTCCCATCCACACTGTTGGAGGTCCAACAAGGACTGCAGCTTGCAATGGAGCCGTCTGAATTTCCTTTTCATCTCGCATGTCTGGATTCTGCCTTTGGCCTGAAAGAAAGAGAGCAGTTTAACTTTAGAGAACTCCCACTACTGAGCTACAGTTGGGAACGGCACTTAGTACTGACACAATTGGTGTATACAATGCACAGCTCATCTACCTTCTCTAACAGGGTATAGTTCAGCTTCCAGGGGCCTGGCCCGAGAGGAAATCCTTTGCCCAGGGCACACTGGAGCCAAACAGCCTTGTGGTTTGAGAAATAGCAGGGCACCATGGAACATTGCTGATGCTCTACCGCTCGAGAGGTGAACACAAAATCTATTAGGGAGCACACAGAGCCACCGGGCTGGCTCCAGGAATAGTTCACAGAGCTGGCCTCGATGGAGCCCATAGCCTCCCTTAAGAATGCCAATGTGACAATCTTTATGAGCAGTCTTGAAGTCACGTAACACGTTAATTATTGGAGATTTTAATTACCCGGACATAAATTGTGATAGAGGGACTAGTAGTTCTGCAAGGGGATTTAGGTTTTTGAACCTGTTAAATGACACCTTCATGTCACAACTGGTACAAGCACCAACTAGAAAGGATTCTTGTCTGGATCTTGTTATAACTATCAGGATTCAGCCCCAGCCCTGCAAATGGCCAGGCGTGACCCCCCCTTTAAGAGGTCTGTCTGGAGTTGCACTCCTCTCCACAGCTTGCTGTTTTGTTTAATTGTGTGTCTGTATTTTATGTGCCTTTGCCGAGAGCAGCACGGAGCAGCCGAGTGAGGAGCCGAGATCCTCAGCTGCTTCTCCTTTAAGCAAGGATAAGATATATCAAACGGGAAAGATCCTGCTCCTCACTCCACCCCCTGTTTTCCTTGCCTTGTTCCCTGTCATTTGTGGCGTCCTGTATGTATGTCTTGCCTGGTTATGTTTAGAATCCGTGTTCTGTGTATTTCTGTTCAGCTGTTATGCTATATCCAGGCCTCCCTCACCTGAAGCCTATGTCATTACCACACCTGACCTAACCAACAGGCTTTATTACCCTGCCTCCCTTACCTGAAGCCTATGTCTTTAACACACCTGACCTTATCAACAGGCTTTATATCCCTGCCTCTCAGTAACAGAGGTGTGAGTTCATTAAGTTACTTTTTTTTGTTTTGTTTTATTATGAAAAATAGAAAATACATAGACAGTTAATATATAAATGCATCATTTACATATTGTATAAAATTCATAATAAGAAAAATATAGAGAAAAAAGAAACTACATAGTTTGCTATGGTAATCCCCATTCGTCAAATTACCTCAGCAGCATGCACACCATTCATATAACCCTTACACACTATTGAGGAGCTTGGCTCAAAATTACTTTCTGAATTATTTTATAGTAGCCACGTTCTAGAGTCCTGCGCGGGACTGCTTTTTTAATCCCGCTCCCGCTGATTTTTTGTCCAATCCCGCCCGCTCCCGCTGATTTTTTGTCCAATCCCGCCTGCTCCCGCAACATATGTGTCCTATCCTGCCTGCTCAAACTAGGTTTTAATACCTAAAAAAAGTTTTACTAGTAAATATTAATTGATAAGGAAACTATGTTTTCATATTTAATAAAAAGTATAATTGAGAAAAATTTATTTCTTGTTTTTATTTTTCTTATTTGCCAACCTGCCCCCCAGTTATGCATATCTGACCCCAGGCTTGCCACTCTGCCCCCCCAGATATGCCTTATACCCCCGATATGTCCACTCCCACTCTCCCGCAGATATGCTTATATTTTCCCTATAATGCCACTTTCTACCCCAGATATGCCTTATATCCCCCTATATGCCACTGTGCCCCCTAGATTTGCCTTATACCCCCAGATATGCCATGTACCCCCTGATATGCCACTCCAACACCTGATACGCCACTGTGCCCCCAGTTATGCCTTATAGACACTTATATGCCACTGTGCCCATGATATGCCACTCCAACCCCTAATATGCCAGTTATGCCTTATATCTCCACATATGCCAC
>VKOC01006486.1:0-14960 GCA_009364415.1 Spea multiplicata
TTATTATTGTTTATTTACACATATGGTGATTTGATACATGTAGTATCCTTAAGATCACTTAATCTTATTCTTATTAGTGTCTGATTTTTACCCATATTCCCATAACACATTTATTCACATTTAGTCATGTCACTAATTCACTCACATTATGTAAGGCTGTAAAAAGATTTTCTAGAAACCTGAGGTATATATTGTTGAGTTTTTTGTCCCTCTGCCGGGGAAGATATTAAAGCACCGGCATCAATAACAGGGTTACCTGTATGACAGCGATAAAAAAAAAAGTATCTGACATGAAAATATCCCAAGTAAGTTATTCAAGTCTGTAAAATAAGGTATTTGTCCTGAAAACATAAATAATGGAAAGTCAAATTTATTCTGCGGTAGATGAATTGTCCGCAGTATCAGGAAACATGGCATTTACATTTAAATATAAATTATTTTATAGTTCAATATACATCATTCATAGACTTCCATTACACTCTTGGGTTAATCGTTTCGTCACACGCCAGATGGACATCGGTAACATTGTTGCGGTATTGTTCAATTTACCAATTAACATGGTTACAATCATTACAGTCGATTCATTTGTCTTCTATGTCCATTTTTCATATAGGTTTCCAGTTTACTAGATTATATTCCTAAAAAGAAGAGAAAAAAAACATATTTAATGTATCAGATATATCATTTAACCTCTTCATTAGTTTATCACATACTAAATTGATATTAATTAACACTGTTACCACATCATCATGAGTGTTCAATTATCCACTCAAGTCTCCTACCTTGATTCTTTCTTGTCTATTTCTTCTATGGGCTCCCCGCTGGTCGGATTGTATTCCTGCGAATAGAAACAATTAACCAATTAACACATTTGATACACTATAGTTTTTTGATTTTATAAATTTTGCTTGATTTACTTTATATACTTACCGATCATGATGAGACGAAACGAGGGGCTCCACGTCATGTTTCTTCGTCCGATGCAGAGGACCTTTTTATTCAGAGATATCTAAAAAGACAACGAACAGCTCAATAAAGAAAAGAAAAAAAGAGAAAAAAAGAGCAAAAAAGACGAAACGTGATGACGCAAATAGAGGAAGATGGAGAGCGGGACCTTTAAAAACCGGGAATATACAGACAGGATACACATTGACTTTTTAAATTCTCCTGAGGAAGCCGACACTATAGTCGGCGAAACGCGTTGAGAGACTTTAACACTTGTGAGGAGTGTTATTTTCGGGCAGCAGCAAGACCTGTAGGGTATTTTTATCTTTTATTACCTATTCACCCATTTGTGGAGGCGTCCCCCTTTTTTCCTTTAACATGGCATTTACAGAAAGAGGGATTCGGGGATCACTGGATTCCGCGTATGCGCCGGTGTTCGTCCGTGGCTCTTTTTAGAGGTGGATATAGGTGGTAGTTTGCCACTTTTCGGACCTGATGCATACGGGATCTTCGGGGGGTGTGGACCCTTTTGTTGGTAAACGGGACCTGTGGATAAAAGGAATAAGGATGTTTTTATTAAAAGCTTGAGTCATGTGACTTTTATTTGGTTATACTTGACAATTATGCCCTAAAGTTGTTCTCTACACCCCAAAGATTTCAGGACAACTTCACGTGACATTTGTGAAGATCATGAAAAATTGTTACGATGGGGTAGCAACTAGGAAGCGTTTTCTAGGAAAAGACTTCATTCTTTTAAAGAAACTTGAACTATTGAAAAGCATTCTCTAACACGTCTTGAATAGACTTCTAGATACAAATGTATCAAATAACGGAAGCTACTGTCTTCTTACCTGTTGTTGCCCTTTTGTCAATAAGCGGTAAGACATTAGAGTTAAGGCGGGGGTTCTTTGCATCCATGTAGCCTCTATCTCTGAGTCCGGTGGAATGATGCAGGCGTAGCGGCTTCTCAGACGGGGCAGTTTTAGGTCAATTGGTAAATGGCCATGGGAGGCAGATACTCCTCTCCTGTATAATCTACCACCGTATACCTGTCCTGTCTCATGTTTACGGTCCATTCTAGGTGTTTTAGGTGGCGTCGGAGTTAATGTTTTGTTTTCTCTCCCGAGTACCGATGTCTTTGGCCTGTTCGATGACCCAATTGACGGTGACCTCATTCTAGGTTCTTGCCTGGCCTGAGAAGGAGCTGTTGGGACTCTTGCCTGCACCATCGCTGGAGAACTCTGTCTTATCCTCTGAGCAATCCCCAAATTAACGCCGCCACGGGACGGTCTCTGAGGAGGGGGACGTGGCATCTTCATAGCGGATCCAACCACATGTACATTTCTTCCTTTGTAATGGGGGACATCTACAGGAGCCTACAAGAACAAAACACAGCAAAACACGGTTAAAGAATGTTAAAGGGGTTTGTTTTGTAAAACATGTTCGTCCTATAAAGCAAATTAATCCACAGACCAAGTGTTGGGTTAACAAAACATAGAAAGGATACTCAGTTAGGGCAATACCTGTTTATAGATGAGCTCGAATAACCCCACATCCGCTTTTGGATCACGTCTCCGATCTAACACCACCTTCAGAGTGTCCTCCTGAACAGCAGGACAAAGCCTGGTGGTCACTGCCGTTGATGGTTCCATGGTTGGACTGGCGTTAATCTCAATTAACCAGGGTTTGAAGTCCTCTCCAAACATGAAATCTGCTCCATATAACTCAAAGCTGTTCTTCCGATGCTCCACCAGATCCTGGGAACTTTGAACAGCATGGATGATGGCAGATTTCATCCCTGGCACAATCACCTCCTTGTAGGCGCGACCTTCTCCCGTTTTCTCCAGATATTTCTGGAACTCGTAGGAGGACCACATGTTGCTCGCAGGTATCTGCGGGTGGCGTCTCCTCGAGTTCTCGTAGTTCTTTTGTACGGAGTTATTACAGAGGTGTATGGAGCTGTAGTAACAAGAGAAGACATTTGATGGTATTTAGCTTTTAGTCTCAAGTCAATGAAAAAACACATATTTAGGTTTAGGCTGTATGTTACGGGACGTTGGAGACTACATTTCTCTAACATTCACTACAAAATGCCTTAAATGCTCTATTTTTATAAGGAACTATACGTAAATAAAAGACTTAAATAACGTTGATTCCATCACTAACTTACCTGTCGAGATTTTCCAGGGAGAATGTCTGCGATGAGAAGCGGATGTAACACTTTTTGTAGAACCAGATTGTTAAAGGGTTCCAGTCGGTCACCAGAAACCACTGGCGCACATCGAACTTTGTGCCGTGGATGAGCAACGGTCTCTCAATGTATTTCTGGATGATCCATTTCTCCTCTTTCGCAGTCATTGAATCTCCTTGAGCCAGCTCTAGAATGTCTTCTAAGTGATCCATACAGACAATACCTACGCCGGGACAAACAGTAGACTTTAGAATCTTATTCACAGATGGGAAACATTCTCGGCTTCAAAGTAACAGTAGAAGCAGACACCGGTCAATTTAACCGAACGTGTGAAATGCGCAGGGGTTCCATTTCAGATGCAATTAAATGGGGAGCTATCCTAAAACCATGGGGGCCGTTAATGAATTCCCTGATCTAGAGGGACGTATTATGGATATAATTCAGCAATAGCTGAGGCTCTGTCTCTGTATCAGTCATATCTGAACCTTCTCACCTCTGCCACGGGATTTTGCTGCTGGTTTCACGATCCAGATGTTCCGGACGCCATCAATGTCCAGCTGCGGATTCACTGCTTTTAACTTCTGCAGCACATCGTGGCACCGAATCCCAAACAGATGCGAGTCTTCAATCGCAGCCCCACCACTGCAACAATAAAAGGGTACAGCTCATAGTCAACAAACAAACAGGAATTAGGTCTTAACTCTACATGTTCACTCATTATGTTATTATGTTTATGATAATAGATAACAGATCGGCGCCGTGCGGCGTCACTTACTGGATGATATGATAGTAGCTGCGTAAAAACTCGTTCCGCGATGCTTCGGTGACGACGGGAGTCTCTGTATCAATATCTCGATGTTCCAATGTAGCGAGATACGATTCGCAGGCCTGCAGGGCAGTGACGATAACCTGAGCCGGGACGCGGTTTTCTGGGTAGAAGAACACGGCAGAGTTTTGGGTTTTTTTCATTGAAAAATATAATATAATAATACAGATATGAAGAATATATTATAATTAGGTAATACAGATATCAAGAATATATTATAATAAGGTAATACAGATATCAAAAGTATTAGAGTATTACATATAAGATGAAAGACCATCTTCACATGTTATCTGTAAGTCGACACTAGTATCATAACAATTACGACAATTGTAAGCCGGGATATTCAACAATTTATCCCCTAGGCTTCCCACATGAAGAAAGAAGAAGCAGCGAAAGAAAAAAAGAAATAGACATCAACAATCCTACCACACACGCACCTAAATGTATGAGCTCCTATCTAATATTTGTTATTAATTTATACGACCATGGTTCATTGGAAATTTATCGGTCCAGGGCCTCCAGATTGTATTAAATTTATGTAGTCTTTGATGTGCTTGAAAATATCCAAACTCCATTAAACATTGGTACTTTATTTGTTTAAGCACATTCTCTATGTTTATTGTTGATGTTTGTAGCCATTTTCTTGCTATACTTATCTTCATAGCCAAAAAGCACTGGACTACTAAAGTTCTTTGGCTAAAGGAAATGTTCGCTAAATCCAAATGTAAAAGTGCTTTATCCGGTGTCGGACCGATGGTTACTTTAACAAGGTCAGAAATGAATACGAACAATTCCCGCCATGATTGTGTGATTTTATTACAATCCCACCATATGTGTCTAAACGTGCCTTGGGCTAAATTACATCTCCAACACATGGGAGATGACGTCCGACTGAATTTAGCAGATCGAACAGGGATTAAATACCAACAGAGTATTATTTTATAATGGAGTTCTGATATATTTAAACAATGGGTAACTCTATTTATTTCCAGCAGACTATTTATCCATTGTGTTTCCTCTATTTGAGTTTCTAAATCTCGTTGCCAAGAAGTCAGGGCTTTAATATGTAATGAGGGCTCAATTTCTTCATAAAACACTATTTCTCGAGAGAGCAGATCATTAATGTGTATACTTAGATTTTCTATGTGTAAATGCTTAGATAGGATTGTTCATTGGGATGCGGTGTATCGTATGATTGTGAATACCACATACCACCAAACATACATTTTATTAAACCCCACTTACCGGTCAGACTGATGGCGCTCCTGTGGTGGCCTCCTGAGACCACCTTTAGGATACTCTGGGCAGCAGTTATCCAAAAGTCGTCTAATGGAAAAAAAAGAGATTTTCACAAATTAATAGCACGTTTCGCGGCTGTGATCTAAACAATGTATCGGTGCTCTAGAATTACATCCAGATCTGACCCACATATCATAATTCAGAGAAGACACGGTTATCACGATAAGTATTCTTACCCATAAATGCTTGTTTCTCGTCGACATCCCCGAGTCGGTAACAACGGGGGAAAAAGGCGTCTGGATCAGCGGCAGCGAACCAATGCAGATTTCTTAAATTCACGCACAAGCCGACCTAGAAGAAAAGTCATTCATTTTATTATCTTATTTCTCATCCCAGACTTAACTATTAGCTCAGCCGAGTGAGCAGAGATTGATACATTCAGCGTGTTTCACCCCAAAAATAAGCAGCCGCCAGATCTTTCTGTGTAGGGAGTGTTTCCAGAGGAAAAGGGGGGCAAATAATGACCTACAGGTTATTTAGGAATAATATAGTGGGGGCAGGACAGCTCCCCGGCGTGGCTCACCTTGGTTGTGATCGCGGCGGCGTGTGCGTAGTGGTTCATCATCTGATCCTTTTGTTGGTAACGACTGTCCACTGAGTCGCGTCTGATTGTCCACAAAAAACTGGGGTCTTCATCGCGGACAAGCCATGACTACATGGGGAGGAAAAACACAACACGGGTTACATACATATATATATATTACCAATGGTTATTCAAAGCACCCAAAGAACTCAAAGCCACAACAAGAGGGAATGTATAACGGATACAGTTATTCTTATTCGCCTTCAGTCTTTAAAAGGAACCCAAAGATGATTAAAGTAGAGATAAGAATCTGTCATTTATGTTAATATATAAATGAAATATTTACCGCAAGCTTGTGGGAATCATCCAGAACACCGTTGTCGTCGTTCCAACTTCCGACGCCTCTATCCTTGCCTTTCTTGGGACGCTTTGTAAGGTTGGGGAGCTCTCGCTCAACCCATCCTCGCTCCCGAAGACATGCGCGGATCACTGGGTACGGGCCGTGGATGGTGAAAATCTTTTTCTCCTGTACGGGGGGAGGGTTAAGAGAGGAGATGCACATTGAAATATCATACTCTGAACACGCAACATTTTACATACATGTGAAAAGCATCAGCCTTCCTCGGAATAAATGATAATGAAACATATTTTTTAATTCCAAAACAAATGAGAAATTGTAATAAAAGTCAAAAGGAGAAACATATCAATTAATCCAGAAATAAAGTACTGTTGGGATGAAATGTGGAGAAATCACCATGGAAACCAGTGTGTGACATCATAGACCTTAGAGTTCCAATTTAGAACACAGATCATACAGTAACACCCTGGGCTTCATAATGTATGGAGATGTTTCTATAGATGACTTACTGTATATAACATTATCTAACTAAACCAGTAACAGTGACTTCTGCTGACCTTAATGGCGTTATCCGCCAGGAGCTTGGCCTGTTTCAGTTGATCCAGAGTGACGCTCGAGGGAAGGGTTCCTTTTAACGGACGCCCATCAGAAGATGATGTTATTATTTCTAGAGAAACAAAAAAACAATAAAATTATTTCTATTTTGCCTTTTAAATGACACTCTGTGGAATAATTCTGTATATGAGTATACGAGTCGGTGTAAATATATCCGTAGATCAGTGTTTAATATGTATAGCGGTAGTAAAGTATTTAGTAAATACAGTACAGATCATGTGAATAAAAATGATTCCTACCTGTTACGGGGATTCGTTTCCCAGTGGGATTCCCCCTTCCTCTCTGCGATTCAGAAGAAATCTGCACCTTCTGCACCACCATGGTGGCGGCTGTCTCACCCGGTGATGGGAGTCTGTTGGACGCTCCAAATATGTGTTCTTTCAGAAAGAGACACACAATCCGCCGGGATACAGGGTAAAAACACCCACCTGCGTGGGTATGACGGGTAGTTCCGGACTCAGGCTTGGCCCAAGTTCGGGGGATCGCTAGCTGTTTGTACAAACACTAGACACTATCCAATCGCGTTCAGTTTGTAACTGACACTGGCGGCTCTGCGGAATGCTGCCTCTTTTATTGCGGTTTGTGTGCATTGTGACATCACAGACAGCAACAATTTTTTTTGCTACATTGCCTCTGCAGTCTGAGGTAAACCAAGACCATTGTGACATCACGGGCAGCAGCATTTTCGCCTGCAGTCTCTTGTGGACATTTCCCTGGACGTTTAACCCCTTCAGTGCCGGCTTGATGTGCAGATATGTGAAGATATAATGCAGGTTTGAGGAGGAACTATCTGTGCACTGATTGTACCCCCAGACTGTACCCCTTACTTACAGCCTATTCTACCCCCTTACTGTGCCCCCTTTCCTACTGTCTTTTATTTATTATACCCCTTAATTGTACCCCTGCCCTATTGAATGCAGCAGTATTATACCCCTTATCTTACTGCCTGTGGATTCTCTGCACCTCATGGATACCCCTAGGAATGTAGTGAAAAACTAATTCCAACCCCATGCGACCAATAAATGTGTATTTATACGTAAATGTATAATAAATATAGATGACGACGGATAAATATTGTCTTGGATTTTCCAGCCTTTCTTCCCAAAGTGAACCAAGGCGTATAAATTATTATCAGTGAAAGTTTTTGTGTATAATATTCCCCAACTGCGTCTAGATTGTAAGCCTGTTTTTCACAGGTCCCTTATCTTTTATTTTTCCGGGTGGAAATGATTATGTCGTATTTGTGATGTCGTGCTTGCCCATTGTACAGCACTGCACAACATGACGGCGCCATATAAATCAATAAATCATAATAACTATTCTTCCAAATCAAAGGTTTTTATTTTTTTAAGAAATAATATGGGGGGGGGGTACAGAAAAAAGATGGGGACGAGAGGTTAATAGCATTAAACACCACCAACGAAGTATAATGGCTTCAGGTTAACACAAGGCTTGGGTCTTCATTGAGTAAATGTCTTATTAAAGACTTCTTCTACATTCATACAAAACTCCAAAAACGACAGCGATCCGAGACGAACCTCAAGAAAAGGAATTGCGAAACCGCTGAAAATGTGTTATATTTGTTAATTCGCTTGCCCGCTAGAGATGAGGCTTCTCTCCCTCTCACACATTTTCTGGGATGCTTGCTAGGAATTACAAGTTGTTGCTTTTTCTGGGGTCAAGCAAGCCAGAAATGTATGGGGCGCAGGTGCATATATAGGGGGAAAAAAAACACAAAAAACCCCAATACAATATAGTGTAGATGGTATGTTCAATTGTAGTGACTAAGTGATATATTGCACTACAATTGAACATACCATCTACACTATATTGTATTGTTTTCTTTTTTTCCCCTATATATGCACCTGCGCCCCATACATTTCTGGCTTGCTTGTATGCTTACACTTTGAGGAAGAGTGTTGTTTGGGCAGCTGCGGTCCATACTAGGGAAGTATTATTACATATCATTTATCACGCTTCACCTAAGTAGCACGTAATTTTGGGGTTTTTTTCACGGTGTTTTTCTGGGGTCATACAGGCTTAAATAAGATGTTTAGCATTATTTGGCAGCATTCCACATCTCCACCCCTACGGTACTGTACATCCTCCATACATTACATGAAACTGAAGTCCACAGGACCCCTAAGATTTCTTCTCTTAGAGGCTGTTCCACATATCCACCACCTTCTCATTAAAGTCAGTCTTCCTTATATAAAGTAAAACTTTATTAAATTAAATAACAATCTCAAGAGGGGCATACGAATTCTGTAACCATTTCAGTGTCTGTAAGAAAAGCAGTGCATTAATTATCTCTACAGCCAAGCAAGGAGTATATTATCATTTAGAGCAGGTACTATTGCAGGCACTGTGTGCGGACTTCATGCCTCTACCATTTACCTGTGGGGTTTTTTTCTATGCAGCAGGACTTTGTCTCACATACTGACCATAGCCTGCGGCCTCTGTTGCAAGAAAAATAAATACCGCCTTTGCGTTTCCTCTATTTTACTTATTCCTGTACCAGCTTCACAGGGCTGGTTACTGGTTGTGCCGGTGAAATACCACCCTAGAGGTAAATGGTCTTATTAGTTGTTATGCTTCATGGAAAACAAAGTAAAATTTGAATAAAATACCTTGCTAAAAATGTTAATCGTAATAATTTAAAAACATTAATTAATAGAAGACAAAAATACCATATGATTGTTTAGATAGCTTTTTTTTTTAAAGGGCCAAAAAAGTTTTTTGCCTTAAGAAATATATCATGGGGGTAGTAGAAGTATTATGAAACGCTCATCTACAGACACCAGACGAGCCAGAAGGCTTGTTTTTCCCTCAGAAATCTCATGGTGCAGCCACAACCACAAGGGATTCTGGGTAGACGCATGCAAATAAGGTCAACAATGGTGAAGGGTTTTCCATCACCTTTACCCACCATAACTTATGTAATGAAATATATCATGTAAATTATAATGTATATTTTATAAAAGACACACAAATAATATCACAAGTTTCTTTGCATTGTGTTATTTGCGTCACCTTGAAACAGGATTAAAAAAAAAAAAACTATATTTTTTTTGTTTAAATGTGTAGTTTGCCCCTCTTCTAGGGGAGATAATATAGCACCAGCAGGCGATAACACAATGGTTAATAGATGATACTTAGTACCCACAAGATTCACTAACATTTATCCTCACACCTCTAGGCATTCTGTACAGCTCCTGATTTTATCCATACAATTAGTGTCTGATTTTTCCCCATATTCCCGTCACACATTTATAAAATGTATATTTTACAAGTCATGTCACTAATTCACTCACATTATATAGGCTGTAAAAATGATTCGCTAGAAACCTGAGGGATATATTGTTGAGTTTTTTGTCCCTCTGCCGGGGAAGATATTAAAGCACCGGCATCAATAACAGGGTTACCTGTATGGCAGCGATAAAAAAAAAGTATCTGACATGAAAACATCCCAAGTAAGTTATTCAAGTCTGTAAAATAAGGTATTTGTCCTGAAAACATAAATAATGGAAAGTCAAATTTATTCTGCGGTAGATGAATTGTCCGCAGTATCAGGAAACATGGCATTTACATTTAAATATAAATTATTTTATAGTTCAATATACATCATTCATAGACTTCCATTACACTCTTGGATTAATCGTTTCGTCACACGCCAGATGGACATCGGTAACATTGTTGCGGTATTGTTCAATTTACCAATTAACATGGTTACAATCGTTACAATCATTTGTCTTCTATGTCCATTTTTCATATAGGTTTCCAGTTTACTAGATTATATTCCTAAAAAGAAGAGAAAAAAAACATATTTAATTTATCAGATATATCATTTAACCTCTTCATTACTTTATCACATACTAAATTGATATTAATTAACACTGTTACCACATCATCATGAGTGTTCAATTATCCACTCAAGTCTCCTACCTTGATTCTTTCTTGTCTATTTCTTCTATGGGCTCCTCGCTGGTCGGATTGTATTCCTGTGAATAGAAACAATTAACCAATTAACACATTTGATACACTATAGTTTTTTGATTTTATAAATTTTGTTTGATTTACTTTATATACTTACCGATCATGATGAGACGAAACGAGGGGCTCCACGTCATGTTTCTTCGTCCGATGCAGTGGACCTTTTTATTCAGAGATATCTAAAAAGACAACGAACAGCTCAATAAAGAAAAGAAAAAAAGAGAAAAAAGAGCAAAAAAGACGAAACGTGATGACGCAAATAGAGGAAGATGGAGAGCGGGACCTTTAAAAACCGGGAATATACAGACAGGATACACATTGACTTTTTAAATTCTCCTGAGGAAGCCGACACTATAGTCGGCGAAACGCGTTGAGAGACTTTAACACTTGTGAGGAGTGTTATTTTCGGGCAGCAGCAAGACCTGTAGGGTATTTTTATCTTTTTTTACCTATTCACCCATTTGTGGAGGTGTCCCCCTTTTTTCCTTTAACATGGCATTTACAGAAAGAGGGATTCGGGGATCACTGGATTCCGCGTATGCGCTGGTGTTCGTCCGTGGCTCTTTTTAGAGGTGGATATAGGTGGTAGTTTGCCACTTTTCGGACCTGATGCATACGGGATCTTCGGGGGGTGTGGACCCTTTTGTTGGTAAACGGGACCTGTGGATAAAAGGAATAAGGATGTTTTTATTAAAAGCTTGAGTCATGTGACTTTTATTTGGTTATACTTGACAATTATGCCCTAAAGTTCTTCTCTACACCCCAAAGATTTCAGGACCACTTCACGTGACGTTTGTGAAGATCGTGAAAAATTGTTACGATGGGGTAGCAACCAGGAAGCGTTTTCTAGGAAAAGACTTCATTCTTTTAAAGAAACTTGAACTATTGAAAAGCATTCTCTAACACGTCTTGAATAGACTTCTAGATACAAATGTATCAAATAACGGAAGCTACTGTCTTCTTACCTGTTGTTGCCCTTTTGTCAATAAGCGGTAAGACATTAGAGTTAAGGCGGGGGTTCTTTGCATCCATGTAGCCTCTATCTCTGAGTCCGGTGGAATGATGCAGGCGTAGCGGCTTCTCAGACGGGGGCAGTTTTAGGTCAATTGGTAAATGACCCTGGGAGGTAGATACTCCTCTCCTGTATAATCTACCACCGTATACCTGTCCTGTCTCTTGTTTACGTTCCATTCTAGGTGTTTTAGGTGGCGTCGGAGTTAATGTTTTGTTTTCTCTCCCGAGTACCGATGTCTTTGGCCTGTTCGATGACCCAATTGACGGTGACCTCATTCTAGGTTCTTGCCTGGCCTGAGAAGGAGCTGTTGGGACTCTTGCCTGCACCATCGCTGGAGAACTCTGTCTTATCCTCTGAGCAATCCCCAAATTAACGCCGCCACGGGAAGGTCTCTGAGGAGGGGGACGTGGCATCTTCATAGCGGATCCAATCACATGTATATTTCTTCCTTTGTAATGGGGAACATCTACAGGAGCCTACAAGAACAAAACACAGCAAAACATGGTTAAAGAATGTTAAAGGGGTTTGTGTTGTAAAACATCTTTGTCCTATAAAGCACATTAACCCACAGACCAAGTGTTGGGCTTACAAAACATAGAAAGGATACTCAGTTAGGGCAATACCTGTTTATAGATGAGCTCGAATGACCCCACATCCGCTTTTGGATCACGTCTCCGATCTAACACCACCTTCAGAGTGTCCTCCTGAACAGCAGGACAAAGCCTGGTGGTCACTGCCGTTGATGGTTCCATGGTTGGACTGGCGTTAATCTCAATTAACCAGGGTTTGAAGTCCTCTCCAAACATGAAATCTGCTCCATATAACTCAAAGCTGTTCTTCCGATGCTCCACCAGATCCTGGGAACTTTGAATAGCATGGATGATGGCAGATTTCATCCCTGGCACAATCACCTCCTTGTAGGCGCGACCTTCTCCCGTTTTCTCCAGATATTTCTGGAACTCGTAGGAGGACCACATGTTGCTCGCAGGTATCTGCGGGTGGCGTCTCCTCGAGTTCTCGTAGTTCTTTTGTACGGAGTTATTACAGAGGTGTATGGAGCTGTAGTAACAAGAGAAGACATTTGATGGTATTTAGCTTTTAGTCTCAAGTCAATGAAAAAAACACATATTTAGGTTTAGGCTGTATGTTACGGGACGTTGGAAACTACATTTCTCTAACATTCACTACAAAATGCCTTAAATGCTCTATTTTTATAAGGAACTATACGTAAATAAAAGACTTAAATAACGTTGATTCCATCACTAACTTACCTGTCGAGATTTTCCAGGGAGAATGTCTGCGATGAGAAACGAATGTAACACTTTTTGTAGAACCAGATTGTTAAAGGGTTCCAGTCGGTCACCAGAAACCACTGGCGCACATCGAACTTTGTGCCGTGGATGAGCAACGGTCTCTCAATGTATTTCTGGATGACCCATTTCTCCTCTTTCGCAGTCATTGAATCTCCTTGAGCCAGCTCTAGAATGTCTTCTAAATGATCCATACAGACAATACCTACGCCGGAACAAACAGTAGACTTTAGAATCTTATTCACAGATGGGAAACATTCTCGGCTTCAAAGTAACAGTAGAAGCAGACACCGGTCAATTTAACCGAACGTGTGAAATGCGCAGGGGTTCCATTTCAGATGCAATTATATGGGGAGCTATCCTAAAACCATGGGGGCCGTTAATGAATTCCCTGGACTAGAGGGACGTCTATCCCCTTTTTTATGAATATAATTCAGCAATAGCTGAGGCTCTGTCTCTGTATCAGTCATATCTGAAGCTTCTCACCTCTGCCACGGGATTTTGCTGCTGGTTTCACGATCCAGATGTTCCGGACGCCATCAATGTCCAGCTGTGGATTCACTGCTTTTAACTTCTGCAGCACATCGTGGCACCGAATCACAAACAGATGCGAGTCTTCAATCGCAGCCCCACCACTGCAACAATAAAAGGGTACAGCTCACAGTCGACAAACAAACAAGAATTAGGTCCTAACTCTACATGTTCACTCATTATGTTATTATGTTTATGATAATAGATAATAGATCGGCGCCGTGCGGCGTCACTTACTGGATGATATGATAGTAGCTGCGTAAAAACTCGTTCCGCGATGCTTCGGTGACGACGGGAGTCTCTGTATCAATATCTCGATGTTCCAGTGTAGCGAGATACGATTCGCAGGCCTGCAGGGCAGTGACGATAACCTGAGCCGGGACGCGGTTTTCTGGGTAGAAGAACACGGCAGAGTTTTGGGTTTTTTTCATTGAAAAATATAATATAATAATACAGATATGAAGAATATATTATAATTAGGTAATACAGATATCAAGAATATATTATAATAAGGTAATACAGATATCAAAAGTATTAGAGTATTACATATAAGATGAAAGACCATCTTCACATGTTATCTGTAAGTCGACACTAGTATCATAACAATTACGACAATTGTAAGCCGGGATATTCAACAATTTATCCCCTAGGCAGCGAAAGAAAAAAAGAAATAGACATCAACAATCCTACCACACACGCACCTAAATGTATGAGCTCCTATCTAATATTTGTTATTAATTTATACGACCATGGTTCATTGGAAATTTATCGGTCCAGGGCCTCCAGATTGTATTAAATTTATGTAGTCTTTGATGTGCTTGAAAATATCCAAACTCCATTAAACATTGGTACTTTATTTGTTTAAGCACATTCTCTATGTTTATTGTTGATGTTTGTAGCCATTTTCTTGCTATACTTATCTTCATAGCCAAAAAGCACTGGACTACTAAAGTTCTTTGGCTAAAGGAAATGTTAGCTAAATCCAAATGTAAAAGTGCTTTATCCGGTGTCGGACCGATGGTTACTTTAACGAGGTCAGAAATGAATACGAACAATTCCCGCCATGATTGTGTGATTTTATTACAATCCCGCCATATGTCTCTAAACGCGCCTTGGGCTAAATTACATCTCCAACACATGGGAGATGACGTCCGATTGAATTTAGCAGATCGAACAGGGATTAAATACCAACAGAGTATTATTTTATAATGGAGTTCTGACATATTTAAACAATGGGTAACTCTATTTATTTCCAGCAGACTATTTATCCATTGTGTTTCCTCTATTTGAGTTTCTAAATCTTGTTGCCAAGAAGTCAGGGCTTTAATATGTAATGAGGGCTCAATTTCTTCAT
>VKOC01006487.1:0-26389 GCA_009364415.1 Spea multiplicata
GTATACAGTAATATAACCCTCCAGCGCTGTATACAGTAATATAACCCCCCAGCGCTGTATACAGTAATATAACCCCCCAGCGCTGTATACAGTAATATAACCCCAGCGCTGTATACAGTATTCCAATAAACCCCCTTTATCTGCAGATCTGGAGCCACCGTTGCTGTCAGTCGTGTGATATTTTGGGTGATTTTCCCGGCTCAATCACTGCACTGAGCTGATGCTTTATGGTGATGCTAATGAAGTCTATAATTAAGCCACTAAGGCAGGCATGTCCAAAGTCTGTCCCGAGGGCCAATTGCGGCCCGCGTTCCAGACTGATAAGGCCCCCCAGATAAGTTGCCCAAGTATAGATCTGTTTTTTATATTAAAGGCAGTGATTTAACACCTGTTTAGATTTGTCATCCAAGTCACAAAATGAAAAGTCTGCCGTTTTCAATAAACTTTGCGTAAAATAGTTAATTTGCATTTAATTTTAATGGTTCAAAGAATGTCAGGCAAAATGGTCGGCCCTCGCACGTTCACTTCATCAAATCTGGCACTCTTTGAAAAAGTTTGGACGGCCTGCTCTAAGGTAAAAGGCGTGATGCGTTGATCTCTCTGTATCTTTGTGAAGACTAATAAAGATTGAAACTTTGAATCACATTGGACTCATATGGATAAAATTTGCGTGTTCTGCTCACGAATGCTAACCATGCAGCCGCCTGAAAACATTATATTCTGGGGCAAAAACTACAAATGGGGTTATTTCTGAAAACCTCCTTATTCCTGATACTAGTGTAATTTATACCGGTAGGGAAACGCAGGGTTAAACGATGCGTATCCAGGGCAATCTAAAATGCAGTCGTTTCCGATGATCTGTATAAAAGAAATCAGACTATGGCGCAGTAAAGAAAGTAAAAAGTGTGGCCCCTGTTTATTGGAGCAACTTACAAGAGGTGATGGCCCACAAAATGAGCTACAAGGGCCGTCCGCGGGGGATAAGCGGTGATACGAATGGCGGAAGATAAAATCAGCTGACCAAAAACAAATCAATAATAGGGGCCACACTTTTTACTTACTTTACTGTATTATTTCTTTTATACAGGATCATCGGAAAGGACTTCCCTACCTGTACGCATTACAATAGGACTGTGAGGAGTACTAAGGAGGAGCTGCGGCCGCGCATGTTCTTATAATTCATAGAAGTGTCCCGTTTCACGTACACACCTCGTTTGTAATACTTTATTCCTGATACGGGCGGTAAAGACGGTGACGTTCCCCTTAAAAAATCATGATTATCATAAACAATCCCTTCGGCGGAAGCCATTACGTTTTTTTTCTGACCTTTGGTCTTATGGAGCTCGGCCACCAGACAAGCGGCTTCCTCCCGGATGTGGTCTTCTGTGCTCCTCTTTCCGAACCCCAAGTCCCGTAAGGTGGAGGCAGAGAATCGGCGGAGCTCCTTCCAGCGGTGCAGGTCGCTGGTATAAATCAGTCCTGGCGATCAAAGGACGAGACGTTAAAAAAGCAGAGAACATTCTGTCTGATCTGCCCATTTTTCCTTAATCAGTCGTCGGTCCCGTCTTAGATTCAGGAGCCGGATGTCTATCCATGCATGTTTAATCCCCTCGCTGTATTACCCTCTACCACCTCTGCTGGGAGGCTGCTCCACTTATCTACCGCACTCTCGATCTTTTTCTTGCTCTAAATCTCTTGTTTTTACCAACTTTAGTTGTTTGCGATATTTGAACCTGAGTCCAGGAATGGAAACGCTTGGCAATCACAGGCAGCAAAATATCAGAATTTTTTTTGCCCACAAAAAGCTAGTATTGGTCGAGCTCTGCGAAAAAAAATCTAATTTTTTATCCTATAATGTGATGACCATGCGATCGAACTCAGGATCCAGTACAGTATCGAGTATGGGGAAGGGACCGGGGAGATTAGTAAACGAAGATGAACTAAGAGAGAATTTAGAGGGAGTTCCGAAGTTGACTATGTTCCCACCGCTGTTCCTGGGATGACACGGGGATCTCTCAGCCGCTGTTCCTGGGATGACCTGGGGGATCTCTCAGCCGCTGTTCCTGGATGACACGGGATTCTCAGCCGCTGTTCCTGGGATGACACGGGGATCTCCTGGGATGACACGGGGATCTCTCAGCGGTAATCCTTCTCTTCAGAGAGATATCGAGGAATGCGGCTTCGTGGGGTCGAGTTTCTGAGGGTTAAACGAGGAATCACTCACCGTAGTTCTTGTATAAAGCATCAAATATCGGCATGGCCCCCCGAGCCAAGAAGTCATCTGCTCTGTCCACAAGGATCTCTTTCACTGCCTTGTATCCGGTGACCATCACCACCGGACGGGTCCCCAGGTATATCGTGCAGACGTCTCCATATCGCTCACTGATCTATAAAGGAAAAATATGGGGGGGTAGGGAATAAGCGTGACGGGGGTCTGGCCGATCATCAATCACCCAATAAACACTCAAGAGACCCGCTGGACTTTAAAGGTCACAGATTTATGAAATACCTGCGGAATACGTCAACATAAACTTGTAAACATCCACTCAATATTTGCATAAACCCGCAATCAGCCTCAGCTACTAACATCATCCTTAAGTGCATACTCAAAACTGAACGCCGTCGCTCACTAGGACGGTGTCCTACAGGACTTCTGACGTAGGAATAATCGACGATAAGAAGGCTTATCCATGCACGTTAGCGAAACCGATACGTACTTCCCACCGCCATCCCATGGGGAGTCCTGCATGTAGCCCCCGCACTGACGCCAGACCCCCAGATACCCCCCGCCACACCAAAAGCCAAAAAAGGGAAGGTGCAGAAATAAATACCCCAGGGAGGGGTGACACCAACGTTAGCATACTGCTGCCCCACTGCTTACGCCACAGACAAAAAGATACATTGGGTGACAGCCAGCCGAATTATGCTGACCCCTCCGTGTACGCCCCTCCACGTCGTCTGCAGAATTATCAAGGGGTTAATTAAAATGGGGCGATTTAGGCAACGTTCCAAAGAACATTCTAAACTTGTGAGCAGATTCCAAAAAGTAACCCGTGACAAACTCATCCTCCACAAAACAGCACGGGAAAGATTTACCTCCAGCAGCGTTTGGACGAAATCCCCTTTCCTTAATTGTAAATAATTCCCCAATAGCGGAAGGGGTTTGGGTCCCGGAGGAAGCTTCCCGCTTTTCCCCAAAATCTTCTTTATGCTGAAAACCAAGATAAGACAAGAGAGGCAGAGAGGCAGCAGCAGAGAGAGATCCATGCCGAGCTGATAGACCTGCGGATGTGCTGGCGTTTACCGGTGATGAGTGAGCGTACTCGCTGGGACATGCTTACAGGCTGAGTGGGGCAGCTCCGTAAATTATAGGTAGAAGAAAGGAGGACGTGGAGGCGACGCCAATTTAATGAGTAGGTTAAGATAACACGTTACAGGGAACATGTTTTGCAATAAAGAATTCCCAATTCGTACAATGTCTGTCATATTATTATATCATTAATAGCGATAGATTCTATATATTAATATAATTCATTAACCCCCTATGTGCCTGGCGTTAAAACCATGTGCCAAAAAAAGAAAGTAGATTGTCCACTTTCAGCATCCAACGTGGCCATCGCTAGAAAATCGTTAAGAGGAGTAGATCTTCTCGGAGATCATCTCTATTGAGATTTAACCCTTTGTCATTAAGGGGTTACGATATGTCTCTGACCGGTGATGAATGTCCATCCATTCCCTGTCTGCTTCTCGGGTGCCCGCGTCGCTCAGAGACTCTTTCTGGACGGTCTATACGATGGGTGGATAGAATAGAAGATATCACGCTGCGTGATATTTCTTTATACAGCGCCAGCAGACTCCATAGGACAGCGAAAAATGAGAGTTGTGCATTCTGATTCGTATAAATTTAAATTTTAATGAAATTTGCCAATTTCGTCAATTCCTGCAAATCTCCAACCAACAAAATAAATAGAAGCCAAGCAAAGAGCTCAACATTTTCTTGACTTTTGCTGGTTCTCTCACTCCCTCACACCCTCGCCCACTCTCTCTCATACTCTCATTCACGTTCTCTCCCACTCTCATTCACTCGCTCTCATGCTGTCTCTGAATGTCTACCTACCTTCTCTGTCGGCTTGCTGTGTAATTCCACTTCTCCAGCATCTTCTTTCTTCGTCAGATTGGTGGAACGGGGAAGAGGCTGTGCTCATTGCTCCGCCCCTTTTGCCAAAGTTCACCATAAGGCCTGAATAATGAAGACAGATTCGGTGAGAAAGAGGCTTCTCTGTGCCTTTCATCCTCTCCTTTGTTCCGCCAATCAAGTGACAGCATCTGCCCAGAGTCCCCGCCCCTTTTGTGGAAGTTCACCAGGAGGCCATGTCCACGGGAAAAGCTGACGAGGAAAGAAGACACAAGGAGCAGCGGAAGAAAAAAGGACACCGAAGAACAAGAATATGAAGGTGGATGAGAGTGTGATAGAGCGTGAGTGAAAGTGCGAAAGAGCTGGAGACAGTGAACGAGGGGGAGTGACAAATAATAAATAATAATAAATATTGAGTTATCTGGACCGAGATGTTCAACCCGGGTCCTCTGCCTCCAACGGGCCTGATTTTGGACATGACTCGGCATTGCACAGGCTCAGGCCCCGCGCTCCCCCGACGCTCTCCATGCGCGCCTAGGTCTGATGGTGAGGAGCGCAGGGTAGTCCCTACCTGATTTATACTCTGCGGCTCTACGCGCGTACTTTCTATTTTTATGCTTCATAAAATCTTGCAATTCATATAATGATATTTTTTACGATTCAATTTGAAAAAAATTACGAAAAGTAATTATTGCTTAAATTTGCGGTAATTTAAGAGTAATTTGAGGTATAGCAGCCAGCATAGCTGTAACGTTCTAGAAGGAATAGAATTCATTTATCTGGTTAGTATTATATTCCGATGGGTGCCACCCAAGCAGTTTATGCCAGCCTATGTTGGAAACCAACCAAAAAATATAATTAAAAAATGGTTTCTCCAAGACTAATTACCTCCATCGTATATCTGTTTATCTATATCGGTGTTTATGCCAAGTTCGGATAAGGTGACGCTGAGAAGACGCCAAGGCTCGGGCGTATGGGAGCCTCACCCTAAAGAGGACGCCATTTTATAGGGCGAGGAATCATCGCCACGGATAAAGGACCGGATGAAGACGGGGGGGGGCAATGGTGGAGGAAACAATCAAAGATTAGGAAAACAGCACCATGCCGACTAATGCCACGGATAATACGTAATGCCAGGTATTAAAGCCAAGGACTATGGACAACGCGATCTGAGGGTCTTTGAAGGTTTTTCTCGGTAACTTTCCTTTCCTGATTATATTTTGATTTCTCTTTTCCGTGGAATTTTTAGACAATCCGTGTAATCGGCACTAATGTCAAATATCCGGGGACATTAAAATAAAGTTTGTGCACAAACACATGGCACGGGATCATCGGTATCCTGGGTGACGAAAGTTCTCTGAAGCCTACAACTGTGTGGCAGTTCGCTGCTGTTGGGGCAGTTTCCGGGGTAACCAGATTTCTCCCCGTACGGTAGAAGACCGAAAAACATTATAATTCGTGCCAGAAATCAGAAAAAACATCCAAGCTTTCCGCTTGCCACTAATGAACTTCATCAACTCTTTCCCAAGCGGGCAGAAGAAAGATTCCCACACGCGCCCCACTATCCTCCGGGTCCCAGGAGCGGGGTCTTGACACGTGCCGCTCCCCGCCCATTTCCTCCTTTAAATGGGGGTGTTTCCGATATGCCACTCTGCCCCTGATATGCTTTATGCCCACTAGGGATGACCACCTGCCCCCTAGATATGCTTTATACCCCCTAGAAGTGCCACTCTGCCCCCCTGCTATGCCACGCTGCTTCCTAGAAGTGCCACACACCCCCAACTTAGCAACGCACCCCCAGATTCCCTGGTGTCTAGCAGGTCTGGCCGGTGGACATCTGTGTGATACGCCTAGGCAACCTCTGCTGCCGGCACTTCTAAGGTGGAGCAGCGGAAGGTTATGTCACGCCCGTGCTACACCATAGGCGGACGTTTTGTCAGTGGAGGCCATCGCGCAGACGTCCACGGCTGCCAGAGAGAAGGGTCCAGGTCCCCTGCAGCGCTGCAGGGATCTGGATCCTAACCCTGCTGCTTACCCGCAGCGGGGATAAATGAAAACAGAACAAAAACACCCGCCCGGCGCCCGGAACTACATGTCGGACGACACAAACTGCGCATCCCTGCGCAAAACCCAGAATATAGGCCGCACCACCACTTTAAAGACCTAAAGTAGGGGGGGAAGTGCAGCCTATATTCAGGCGAATACGGTATTTTATAAGAATGTAATTGCAAAATACAAATGCGTTTATCTTCTCGATCTCCTGCATTTTTCAGACTCCACCTTCGCGCTCGTCCTTCGTCTGCGTATAAAAGCGAAAATTCTCTGAATTTCAGCCAAAACACGAATTAAACCCACAGAGAAAGCTCCAGGTCTATCAGCGCCATCTCGCCATGTTCCTGTCTGAAGACGTCTCTCTGCCGCTGTCTCTCTGCCTCTCTTGTCTTATCTTGATTTTCAGTCTGAAGATGATTTTCGGGAAAAGCGGGAAGCTTCCTCCGGGACCCAAACCCCTTCCGCTATTGGGGAATTATTTACAATTAAGGAAAGGGGATTTGCTAAAAACCCTCCAGGAGGTAGGTCTTCATCGAGAATGAGATTGGTCAGGACTTTATGACTTTATAAATCACGACTCGGACCGGTCTGTACTCTGACCCGATTTTCCTCCCGTTCTCCGACAGCTCAGAGAGAAGTACGGGGACGTGTATACGATATACATGGGACCGCGGCCGGTGGTGGTCATCTCCGGATACAAGACGGTGAGAGAAGTCCTTGTGGATCGAGCAGACGACTTCTTGGCTCGGGGGGATATTCCAACATTTGATACTTCTTACCAGAACTACGGTGAGTGATTCCCGACCCAATAAAAGCTTAATATCCCCCAAAATCAGTTAGATTTTAGCAGCGTTAGGAAGTAGGTTATTGGTACAATATGACGAAAGAGGTCAACGTCCAAATACTCTATACATTTAATAAAAGATAAAATAAAATAAATGAGTGAAATAATAAAACCAAATAAATAAAATAATAATACTAGTAATAATTGATAAATCACGTGACTATCACTTCTTGTCAATATATATAATATATAATACATAATAATGTAAATCAGAACAGTGCACTGGTATAACCGCTCTCTATTTTGGCTACACACACCCACACACACCCACACATACATACACACGCATACATACATACACCCACCCACACATACATACACACACATACATATACACACATACATACACACACACATACACACATACATATACACACATACACACATACACAGTATCATGTTGCCTAATCTCTGAGCGGAGAGAATAGAATTTGGCGCAGTTTATCGTTCCTGTGAGAATTATCAGTTTTCCAATCTTGGCTGAAATTGGCGGTTTATTGTTTGGGCTTCCGTAACGATCATGTGATCAGGGAACAGCCCAGACTAATGCAGTCAGCAAGATGGGAACGATATTTTGTGAACACCAATGTTTTTGGGAACGTAAGAAGAAGGCACAAACACAACATCTACTCATCCTACAAAGATCCATCTCAAGCATTTTCTCCTTCACCCGCCAGGAGTAGCTTTTACCAGCGACATGCACCGGTGGAGGGAGCTCCGGCGTTTCTCTCTCGCCACCCTGCGGGATTTTGGAATGGGTAAGAGGAGCATCGAGGACCGGATTCAGGAGGAAGCGGCTTGTCTGGTGGCCGAGCTGAAGAAAACCAAAGGTGAAGAACCGAAGAACCTATAGATGGTTCTAGAACCATGTGTTAGGGGTAAAACAAAGATCCCCGTCCCCAACAAACTGTAAGAGGCACAGAGGGGTCTATTCACTAAAGGATGAGTTGGTACGGCCAAGTTATGGTGGGTAAAGGTGATAGAAAACCCTTCCACTTAAAATGAAGGGGGTAGTAAAAGTATTATTATTAAACACTCATCTACAGACACCAGAGAAGAAAGAAGGCTAGTTTTTCCCTCAGCCGTCCGGTGTCTGTAGATGAGAAGTAATAATACTTCTACTATAACTTGGCACCAGCTTATACATTCATCTACATTTATGTAAATTGTTGAGGGACCAACTTGGCCAATAAAAGTCATTTAGTCCCCCCGTTAGAAGGTGGTCGTTTGGCCCAGAACTTTGTTAAACTCAACAGAACCTAACTGGGCCACAATCTTGACTGATGACTTCACATAGTAGACACAAACTCATCGTGAGGCTCGCTATGATGAAACTTGAGGACACTTGGCTCGGTTTGAGCGTAAGTTGGCTCTTTATGCTCTTTGTGTTTGCCGAGTCCAGCGCCTTTAAGCTTTTCCAGTTGCGTGAATAAAGTTCTCTTTAATGTTCTTGGGTGAATTTGATTTGTTTCAGAAACGTTCTTGGACCCCCGGACGTCTATAAAAAAGGCTCCGGGCAACGTTATCTTCTCCTTGATGTTTGGAAATCGCCACGAGTATGATGACGAAGAGCTTCTCAACGTGTTAGACATCATGTACCAAACTTTTCTGACTGTGAGCTCGCCCTGGGGACAGGTAAGGGAGAGGATCGAGATAACAGGACGAGGAGCGACAAACAAGGAGAGATCTCAGTCTTAAACTAATTTCTCCCCAGTTGTATGGCATGTTCCCGAGGGTCATGAGGAACGTTCCTGGTCACCACCAACTTATATTTCGCAACCTAGAAAAACTCCTGCTTTATGTCGAGGATAGAGTGAAACAGAATCAAAAGACTCTGGATCCCAGTAATCCACGAGATTACGTGGACACTTTCCTCATAAGAATGGAGAAGGTAAAAATCTACTTAATGAGTTTTTGGGCGTGTTATATGGAGTAATAGGAGGGGTTACGGGGGTTATATGGAGTAATAGGAGGGGTTATGGGGGTTATATGGAGTAATAGGAGGGGTTATGGGGGTTATATGGAGTAATAGGAGGGGTTATGGGGGTTATATGGAGTAATAGGAGGGGTTACAGAGGGTTATATGGAGTAATAGGAGGGGTTATGAAGTATTGGTATTAGATGCTTATATTTTTTTTAAATCCTCTATAATAGGAGAAGATGAATCCGGAGAGTGAATTTACCCTGAGGAACCTGCTGTTTAGCACGCTGCAGATCTTCTTCGCTGGGGTGGAGACCATGAGCACGACCCTCACATACGGTCTCCTGATTCTGCTGAAACATCCTCTTGTCGTCGGTAATGAATCAAAACGCTGGTCCCAGTACTTTATTGTTTAAGGCCTTTGTGATGTAAAGGGCTACAGACGGGATAACAAAATAATTGACGGATTCTCTGATAAATACGGGGCAATCCATCCGCGGTATCCAGGCGTTGCTAGTTCCCAGTTTTCCCCCTCCGTTCTTTTCACCTCGCGTTCCGTTGCTCTCTTCCGATCAGACGAGGTCCACAAAGAAATCGACCGAGTTATTGGTAGAAGTCGCAGCCCAAATTTACAAGACAGGAGCCGGATGCCGTACACCGAGGCCGTGATCCACGAAATACAGAGGTTCGTGGATCTCGCCCCGTTTGGTGTTCCTCGGAAAACAACTAAAGACGTCGTATTTCATGGATACGCCATTCCCAAGGTGGGTCACCGCGCGATCTCCATGATAGGATCACTCTATGGCGGCTCTCCTGCTTGACGTTGAACAAGGAAGCCGTTGGGTCGAGAAGGGGGTCATCCATCTCTGGGCTGCTCTCATTTCAATCCCTGGGTCATTAAGGGTTAATGATGAGAACCCACTGCGCATGTGCAAAGGAAGATAGGTTGTGCATCCTGTGTAGACCTTTTCAGGGCCGGGTCTATTCACTAAGAACGCCAGCCATTGGTCAAATGCAGGGGCCACTTGAAAACACCCCAGAGTCTCAGCGCCGTCACAGAATGGGTCGGTTGCTATGGCAGCGTTACCTCGCGCTCCAGCTTTTTCCCGTATGATTGTTTTTCAGGACACCAATATTTTTCCGATGCTCACCACGGCGCTGAAAGACCCCGACTGCTTCCCGTACCCAACAGAGTTCAACCCTCAAAATTTCCTGGGCAGAAATGGGGAGTTTGTAAAGAATGAGGCCTTCATGCCCCTGGCTGCAGGTAGGAAACCCCACGGCGTCTTTGGGGTGACTGGAGATCTCTGGGCGCGTGACAGCGGGTATCATACTGTATGTTCGGAGCCACGGTGACCACCAATTCACCTCGTCTCGCTCTACCCGGCCAAACCAATGGACTTTCTATCTTGTCCTCTAATAACTTTATATTCCACCCCACGCTCGTTGTGTTAGTACCGGTACTTGGTGTCCAGGAACAGCCGGTATCGGAGATCTCTCATTCCCCACCGCCGTCCTCTTCTCGTGGTTTCTACTGATAACTCCATCGGCCCTCCATATATTTCCAGGGAAGCGGATCTGCCTCGGGGAGGCGCTGGTCAGAATGGAGCTCTTCCTCTTCCTCGTCACCATCCTGCAAACCTTCAGCCTTAAACCTCCTGGAGCGACTGAGGAGGTGGACATAACACCGCAGGTGACCGGGCTGGGGAACTTCCCGAAACCTTACAAAATGGCCTTCATTCCCCGTTAACGCCCCTCCCCCGCAAGCCTGGTCATTTTATGTGCAGTTACGCGTCCAGAATATTTTGATAACGATTATCGTCTGCGAATGGCCAACTTTACATAGCGCTTTGCAAAGTCTTCTGGAAACTGCTTATTATTCTCAAGATCTGTGGTATTACCGTATTTGCTCGATTATAAGACGACCCCCCCCATCTGAATATTTAATTTATGAAAAAAAAGAAAAAACCTGAATATAAGACGACCCTATAGGAAAAAAGTTTTACCGGTAAATGTTGATTCATGTAAACTATGTGAACAATTGCTTGTTAATAAAAGCTATGATTGAGAAAAATATTTTGTTTTTATTTCCTTTTTTTCAACCCGTCCCCCCCCAGTTATACACATCTGCCCCCAGGCTTGCCACTCTGCCCCAGAATAAATGCCTTATACCCCTATATGCCTCTGTGCCCCATGATATGCCTTTAAACCCCGTAAGTGCCTCCAGAATTGCCTTATACCTCTATAGGCCACTCTGACATTTTGGGGGTTAAAAGGCATATTATGGGGCAGAATGGCATATAGGGAGGTCTAAGGCATTTCTAGGGCAGAGTGGCGTATAGAGGCTTAAAGGGCATTTCTGGAGGCAGAGTGGCATTAAGGGGGTTAAAAGGCATTTTACAGAGCACTCTGCCTCCAGAAATGCCTTATGCCCCCCATTTAACCCCCCCCTCCTCCAAACTTACCCGTGCTTCTACACGCTGCCCGGACTAAGCACCGGGGGGGTAACACAGGAGGATCCAGGTCCCCTGCAGCGTTGCAGGGGATCTGGATCTTAGTCTCATAGTCTGATTATAAGACGAGGGGTATTTTTCAGAGCATTTGCTCTGTCTTATAATCGAGCAAATACGGTTTTCCTCCCCATTAAGTTATCTCCCCTCTAGAGTTGAGCTGGATTATGGTAAAAGCAAGAAGCTAAAAAAGAAAGCTCCGGCAAGGGGTAAAGAAGTGAGTAGGTGTATGCGTTAGCATGAGTGTGTGTGTGTGTGTGTGTGTGTTAGTTGATGAGGGTGCCAGTCCTTCTTGCTCCCCCGTATTGTTAAACTGCTGATCCTTCTTTCTGCCTGGCTGACCAATATTATTGGTTCTGATGGCCGTATTGTGTAAGTTGGTGTGGGTTTCTGGCAAATCAATTTGCATATGATCTGCATATTGTTTTACATATGGTGTGATGCATGCTGGTTGTAGCTCACCACCACCTTATTGAAGGGCTCTTGGAGGCTGGTGGTGATTACGTCCTCATTAAAGTCTTGTTTTTTTTACTTCAGTGCAAATCTTGTCTTTTTTGAGGTGGTTTTTCCTGTTGTTTCATGGCCTTTTGGCCAAGACCATGTGTAGTACCCCTATGGCCTTAAGGCTGGGGCGGTAAAGAGCTTGTGGTCTGATTTACCCTGGCGAGCTGTTTGTGTCACAGTGTATATGATGAGTGTGGAATCTCACTTTTGGGAGTCTATCTTACATTGTGTGCTTTTCCCCTTAACTCTAATGAGTTTAGGGTGAGGCAGAATTTTTTTGGTTAGGCTGGAAATGGCTGACCTTTACTTATTGATTTGATCGCTCTGTTATTCATTTGTGTTTTACTTTGCGATATCAAACTCCCAGCCATCACTGTGTTTCTGGACACTGCTTTCTTTTTTTAGAAGGGGTAGTGAAGCTTGTCTTTGTTGGCCCCATATGGCCCCTCTCTCTGTCCTAAAAAAGGGGAATGCAAAATAAAATAAAAAGTCTCCGTATTGCTGTTACTTCTGTCCCGGGGTCCCGAGGAGCTGGGATTCCTGCTGTCTCTGCTGCTGGTCCCGCCTGACGGCTGAAGTTTTGCGTTCCTGGTGGCCGTGGGGGGGAGAAGGAAGGATCTTCCGGCGGGTGAACCCAGTCGGGGTGCCGGTCGTTTCCGTCACCTCACCCACAACCAGCATCTGAGAAATTCCGATTAAATTCCGACTAAAGACGCTGATTCTTTTTTCTCAGTTTGGGACACAAAATATAAACTCGCCACAATATGCAATTCCTACAGATAACAGATTGACTGCTAGCGGTGCAGCGCCCCCTGGAGGCACATAACAAACGCACTAAATACGTGTATAATGCATACACGTGGGGGGGGGCGTTTAAATACGAAGGGGTTAATAAAGCACGGGAGGGAATTTATTTCAAAGGAGGAGACACCGGAATCCAACACTAGAGAGTCTGAGGCTGGGAGCTACTTTACTGAGCGGGTGGGAGATAAGTGGAACAGCCTCCCAGCAGAAGTGGTAGAGGGTAATACAGCGAGGGGATGAAACATGCATGGGATAGACATGATTAAGGTCTGACGGGTGGGAGCAGAACGTGGATTCAGGTGTCAGGTAACCAGCGCTGGGAGCGGCTCTTCCCGGCCCACGTGGGCTGAGGCGGGTGTGACGATGTATAGGAAATGCTCTTTGAGCTCTTGCTTAATCCCCCGGGTAGTAGTCTATACATTCAGCTTCCTTCCTGCCTCTCGTCATGGACTGGCTGCAGGGGCTCCCTGCTCTGGGTCTCGTTCTCCTGATCCTTCTACTGATCACGAAGACATTAAAGAGACGAAAGCCTCTCCCCCCCGGCCCCAGACCCCTGCCCGTCCTGGGCAACCTCCTGCAGCTGAAGAGCAGAGAGACGCACAAACCTCTACTGGAGGTAAGAAGCCTCGGAGGTCTCTCCCAGGGCCACCGGGTACTAATGACAGTGACATGTTTAAGGGCCGGCCCCTCCTAGGGCCACTGGGTAATAATGACAGGGACATGTTTAAGGGCCGGTCTCTCCTAGGGCCACCAAACTAAAACTGGTAATTCCGCCCAAACTGGTAAAGATTGTCAAGAGCCAATTACTCCAATTTCACAAATCTCTGATGGGAAGTTGATGCTTGAACTTCTGAGAGGGAGGTAGATACGTGGAACAGCCTCCCAGCAGTAGTGGTAGATGCTAATACAGTGAAGGAATTTAAACACGCATGGGATTGGCATATGGCTCCTGACCAACGACTGATTGGGTTTAGGCGTCATAATTCATTGTAACGATGGTTTGGCTGTAAAAATATTTCTAAGGCTCGGGGATCTGGGTTATATCGGGTGATAGGGCGATGGGGCGTACACTCTGCTGGGACCACCAAGGAACTCAGTAGACTCCTGCGGGGTCCGGACTGGGGGTGTCATAAATGCCCCCTCCATCATTACTTAAAGGAGCCAGGAGCCAAAGGGTTACGTCACGCCTTGGTCTCTGCTGCCCCCCGCAGGGCATTCTCTGAAGTACAGCCCCCCCAGCGATACAGTCTATCAGCGGTGAAGCCGGGGGTAATGAATTGTGATGTCATCAAGCCAATCGTTACTATGTTACAAGGAATAGGAGGCTGGGCGGCTGCGGGAAAAACATTTTATTATATTTTAATATAATAAGTTAATATTTAATAAAGTATTAATAATAAATCATTTAATAATTTACTAATATTAAATAATAAAAGAATGTCATCTTTTATTATATTATATTTTATATTTAATCATAATTATTTATAATAATAATAATATAAATAATAAATAATTAATATTTATTTAGTAAATCTATATTTTATATTTTATTATATAGTAAAATTATTCTCTATATTTAAATATATCTTATTTATTACCTAAATAAATATTTCCAGAGCGTTCAGCGGTGATCGATTAACTCTTTCTGTACCTCTGGCGACATTACAGAGGGTGCATGGAGGTTTTTTTAGCCTTTTAGACGTTGAATTGAATTGAAAAATGCAGCTTTTTACATAAATTGAATGAAAACATTGCATTAAAGTTATATATTATTAAATAATACATTATACCAGTTAAAGCCGCTGTTCCACTAAGTAAACGCGAATTGCTCCCTCTAGGATTTTGAGCGAAGAACCCTTAGCAGGTCCGTCATTTTATTCTTTCTTGAAGGTTTAATTCCCCCAGTGTCTATGGCAATGACCTATCAGAACCTGCTTTTAAATCACATGACAATTAAGGGTTCCCGACAGAATTTGACATGATTAAAGAATTATTTCGTAAGCGGCCAGTACTCCCAGTGGGAACTTTTGGGTTTGTGAATGAATCTGCGTTTTGTCTCCCAGTTCAGTAAGACGTACGGACCGGTGTACACCCTGTACGTGGGTCCGCTGCCCGCCGTCGTACTGTGCGGCTACCAGGCAGTGAAGGAAGCGCTGCTGGAGCAGCCAGAGAAGTTCAGTGGGCGAGCAGAAGTCCCCATAGTCGACCTCACCAGCGAAGGATACGGCTAGTATTTCAAATATGATTAAAAATAGTCTCATAGCTGCTAAGTGTCCCTGTTCATACTGGCCAGTCCCCCTTTGGGCCCTAAATCCCTCTGCGCCATTTGTTCCCCTGATGTCAAATTGTGTCAATTTTGCCAATAAAGTCTTCTTTTGAAATTTTTTTGGGGTTTGTTTGTGTTTTCTAGGAATCGCTTTTAGTAACGGCGAGCGATGGAAGGAGCTGAGACGCTTTTCTCTGACCACCCTGCGCAACTTCGGGATGGGCAAGAGGAGTATCGAAGAGCGAGTCCAGGAAGAGGTCGGGTTCCTGCTGGAGCTTTTCAGAGAAACACAAGGTGAGTCCTCCGCAGGACCCTCTTTTTTTCTTAGCGTGCCAGGCAGGTGGGATTCAGAAGATTCGTGGAACTGAGACCCAACAGACACAGCCACACAAGTCTCCTCTGTTCCAGAGTCTCCTTTCGACCCGGCTTTCTTCATCCGCCGTTCCGTCTCCAACGTCATCTGCTCCGTGGTCTTCGGAAAGCGCTTCGACTACACCGACGAGAAGCTGCAGACGCTGCTGGACCTCATGGCCGAGAACCTTCGACGGGTGGACAACCTCTGGGTCCAGGTAGAGCCTTTTACTGGCTCTTCTGCTCCTCCGCGCCATCAACGATCCAAACGGAATTCTTTGACCTTCACGACCCCCCCCAAATGTATCAGCATTTCATTGGATTCGGTTTTAGGTGGCAGTTTCACTGTAAGCAGCTGTGGCTGCAGTTAGCCAGATGGCCACAAGATGTCGCCGTCACCCACAAATATAGTTAATAAAAAATTCAGAAATTCTTGAAATGATATTTTATTTATTTTAATTTTATTTTTTTATTTTTTATGAAGATTGTTGGGGGTCTCGGACACTTTGTAACACTTTTACAGACGGGATGTAACTTTGTATCTCCTCGTTCCTCAGATGTACAACTTCATGCCGTCTCTCCTGAGGCTCGTGCCCGGTCCTCACTACAAACTTCGAGAGAATTACCTGGAGCAGATGCAGTTCGTAGACGAGGTGGTGCGGGAGCACGAGGCAACGCTGGACCTGGGTAACCCCCGGGATTACATCGACGCCTTCCTCGTGAAGATGAAGCAGGTGAGACACCCGCCGCTCGCGCATGGAAGGAAGAGGTGAAGGACATCAACTAGGAGAGATATTTAAATCCAAAAAGGACAGGGGGGGGAGGAGGAGAAAAGTTACAACAAGAGACCGGAATCCAACACTAGAGAGTCAGAGACTGAGATGGAATGGAAGTTTTACTTTACTCAGAGTGTGGTAGATAAGTGGAACAGCCTCCCAGCAGAGGTGGTAGAGGTGATACAGTGAGGGATTTAAACAGAATTTATGATTCTAAATGGGATTTTTACTCCCTCTTAGACCCTCCTCAGGGGCGTAAAATCGATGGTTTGTGGACGCGTTACGTCCCTGGTTTTCCGCGTGGCGTCCGTTGTCTGCACCTGTAATATTTTCCCCTATTTTGGGGATTTTTTCGGTAGGAAAGTAAGAATCCTCGCACCGAATACAACAAGCGAAACCTCCTCTCGTCGGCTCTCGATATTTTCTTTGCCGGCCAGGAATCCACGAGCAGCACCTTGGCCTACGGGCTCCTCATCCTCATGAAACATCCGCGTGTGAAAGGTACACGGATCGGGTAAAAATCAACAAATCGCATCAAAGTCCCCATTCTAACATCAACCCAGGGGCAACGAATCACTCGCCCATACAGTATGCAGGGCCGTAATTATCACCCCCCCCCATGTATCCCCAGAAAGGATCCAGAAGGAGATTGAAAGTGTGATCGGTCGATCCCGGAGGCCGCGCATGGAGGATCGCGCCAAGATGCCTTACACGGAGGCCGTCATACATGAGATCATGAGGTTCGCGGACTTCTTTCCTCTGGGAGTCCCGCACAGCGTGACCGAGGACACCCATTTCCGAGGCTTCACCCTCCCCAAGGTACTGGCCCCCGAGTGAGGAGCGTCACGTGGTAACAATCCGTTTCCCGGAATCTGGTGGATTCAGATCTCTCTCTTCCTTCAGGGTACGACCGTCATCCCCTTCCTGCACTCTGTCATGTTTGACCCCGCAATGTTTAAAAGCCCCTACGAGTTCGACCCGGGGCACTTCCTGGATGAGAACGGCATGTTTAGGAAGAGTGTGGCTTTCATGGCATTTTCGGCAGGTACGCTCTCCCCAGTCCCGTACCCCCTTCTTCTAACCCGCACACCTCTGATCCCATCCCCTGAACCCCAATAATCTCACCCCCAGCCCTGTACCCCTTCCTCTAACCTCAGCACACCTTCTTGATCCCATCCCCTGAACCCGCAATAATGTACCCCAAGCCCGTACCCCTTTCCTCTAACGCCCCACACCTTGATCCATCCCCTTGAAGCCAATAAATCTACCCGCCAGCCCCGTACCCTATTCCTCTAACCCCACACCTCTGAATCCATACCTGAACCCAATAATCTCACCCCGCAGCCCTGTACCCCCCTCTTCTAACCCCCTACACCTCTGATCCATCCCCTGAACCCCAATAATCTCAGCCCACCCCGTACACCCTTCTTCTAAACCCCGCACACCTCTGAACCAATAATCTCACCTCCAGTCCTGGTACATCCCCTTCTCTAACCGCCCAACACCTCTGATTCCCAATCCCCTGAACCCCATTAATCTCACCCCCAGCCTGTACCGCCCCTTCTTCTAACCCACCTCTGATCCCATCCCCTGAACCCCGATAATCTCCCCCCCAGGGAAGCGCAGTTGCCCCGGAGAAGGCCTTGCTCGGATGGAGCTCTTCCTGTACCTCACCTCCATCCTTCAGACGTTTGACCTTCGATCGGCCGCATCTCCCAGCGACATCGACCTCTCCCCGGAGTACAGCGGACTTGGGAAGAAACCCCCCGCCTTCCAGCTGAGCTTCGTCCCCTATTAGCACTCGCACCCCTCCTGAAACGCGCCCCCCGTGCTACCAATCAGTCGGGGTGATGCGGGGTGATCACAATCACACGGACCCGCTGCACGCACTGATAGATCTCTCCATCTCCGATGATAACGCCGATGATGCTGACAGCCTCCATCTTACCTGCTTCCCGTAAAACATATCATTGTTCCATGGGGGGGGCAGTTGGGGATGGTGTCCTAGAGGGGCCACATATTGTGCGTTGGCTCCAGTATTTCTATCATCTATAGATCTATCTGTAAAATATTTGGGTTAATAGATGTAGGAGTAAGGAACAACTCACAAACAGGGTTTGTTGAAATGAATACATTCAGTATTGAGAGTGTGTAGATAAGTGGAACAGCCTCCCAGCAGAGGTGGTAGAGGGTAATACAGTGAGGGTATTAAACATGCATGGGATAGACATCCGGTCCTCCTGAATCTAAAGACGAGACCGAACGACTGATAAGGTTTGGTCGTTTCAGCAGGAAGAAACGGGCGCCTAGCCGGGGGGCGCCGGGGGCCGATCTGCAGGCAGATTCTGGGTTTCTATAATTATTTGGGGGAAATAAAAGCAGGTCAGTCACCGTAACCAGCTTCGCACCAACCAACAGAGCACAAATCCTGCATATTCTATGTTTTTAGTGTTTTTAATGCGCTTTGTTCTACGCTTCCCATAATATATATTATTATTATTATTATTATTATTTATTGTTTTATATACTGTAGCTCCATCATATTCCACAGCGCTGTACAATGCGGATTAATAAACACCATATCCTAACCGGCTGCTTCCAAGCAAGTTTAAATACCGGTGCAATAAATGGCAAATTTATAATAATAATAATAATAATAACTGTTTGAGGTGGCAGTGCCACTGTAAGCAGCTGTGGCTGCAGTTAGCCAGATGGCCACAAGATGTCGCCGTCACCCACAAAATATAAAGTTATTAAAAAATCAAGAATTCTGACAATTAATATTTAAATTTTTCTTATTTTATTTGTAATGAAGATAAATATTTAGGATGAATTACAGCAACGACTCCAATCTCCAATAATATACAAGACAAAACAATGAACATGCAACATACTACATGTGTCTTATTGCTACATACATGACAGCGGCAGGCAGCCCTTTTTACATATAGCCGGTAATATTACCCAAAATTATAAACCCATAAAATCTGAATTTATTAATGATTTTGTTACGCGGGATTTGCAGAAGTTGGCGGAAGCAGGAAATGGTTAATAGCGCCTCGGCTTTACTGCGCACAGAATATCCGCGATAACGGGGTACTGTCTCTTTAAATGCACTGTATATACGCCTGACTCCGCCCACTGCAGCTGCATCATACCCGGCCCCTGTATAATGTAATAGAAAATCAGTGACCGGCTCCCTGTATAATTGTATGATAAATCAGTTGATTGCCGGCCCGCCTGTATAAGTATAGATAATTCATGACGTCCCTGTTATAATGTATAGGATAATATTCGTGACCGGCCCTGTATAATGTATAGATAAATCATGATCCGGCCCCCTGTAAATGTACAAGATAATCAGTGACCGGCCCCTGTATAATGTATAGGATAAATCAGTTGGCCGGCCCCTGTGATAATGTAAGATAAATCAGTGACCGGCCCCTGCTATATCTGTAAGCTAAACAGTGACCGCCCCTGTTATAAGTATACGAAAATCAACATACGGCCCCTGTATAATGTATGATAATCAATGAAACCGACCCTGTATAATTATAGATAAATCAGGTACCGGCCCCTGTAATATAATGTAATAGATATATCAAGTGACCGGCCCCTGTTATAATGTATAGATAAATCAGTGACGGCCCCTGTATAATGTAAATGAAATCAGTGATTGCCGGCCCCCTGTATAATGTATAGATAAATCAGTGACCGCCGCCTGTATAATGTATAGATAATTCAGTGACCGGCCCCTGTTAATGTAACGTAAATCACGATCCGCCCCCTGTAAATGTAATAGATAAATCAGTGACCGTCCCCTGTATAATGTTATGATAATCAGTGCCCGCCCCTGTATAATGTTATTAATAAATACAGGTGATCGGCCCCTGTATAATGTATAGAGTAAATCAGTGACCGG
Organism: Spea multiplicata; assembly: GCA_009364415.1. Classification (NCBI taxonomy): domain Eukaryota; kingdom Metazoa; phylum Chordata; class Amphibia; order Anura; family Pelobatidae; genus Spea; species Spea multiplicata. Next base: position 20,086 of record VKOC01006487.1, read on the forward strand.
CCCCTGTATAATGTATAGAAATACAGTGAGCCGGCCTGTATAATGTATAGATCAATCAGTGACAGGCCCTGTAAATGTATAGATAAAATCAGCGAGCCGCCCCTGTATAATGTTAATAATCAGTGACCGCCCTGTATATGTAAGATAACTAGTGACCGGGCCCCTGTATAATTATATAGATAAATCAGTGACCGGCTCCCCTGTATAATGTTACGATAGATCAGTGAACCGGCCCCTGTTAATGTATAGATAAGCAGTGACCGCCCTGTAATAATGTATAGACAATCAGTGCGGCCCTGTATAATGTATATGATAAATCAGTGGACCGGCCCTGTATAAGTTAGATAAAATCAGTACCGCCCCTGTATAAATGTAAGATAAATTCAGTGACCGGGCCCTCTGTAAATGTATGATAAATCAGTGCCGGCCGCCTGTATAAGTTATAATAATAGTGACCGGTCCCCTGTATAATTATAGATAAATCAGTGACAGGCCCTCTGTATATATGTATAGATAAATCAGTGACCGGCCCTGTATTAATGTTATTAGAAAATCAGTGACCCTTGGCCTGTATAAATGTATAGATAAATCAGTGACGCGGCCCCCCTGTATAATGTATAGATAAATCAGTGACCGGCTGAGAGAGAGAGAGACAATCAGTACCGGCCCCTTATAAGTGTATGAATAATCAGTGACCGGCCCCTGTTAATGTATAGATATCAGTGACGGCCCCCTGGTATAATGTATAGATAAACTCAGTTGACCGCCCTGTATATGTATAGATAAATCAGTGCCGGCCCCTGTATAATGTAATTATGATAAATCACTCGACGCTCGGGTCCGCCGTGTCTGTATAATGTGAGGTAGATATGAATCAGGAGGCCCTGTAAAGAGTAGCATAAATAATTCAGTGACCGCCTGTATAATGTATACGATAAATCAGTGCCCGTCCCCTGTATAATGTATAGATAATCAAGTGACCGCCCCCTGTATATATGTATAAGATATGACCAGTGCCGGCCCCCTGTATAAGATCATAGATAAATACAGTGACCGGCCCTGTAAAGTAAGAATAAATTCAAGTGTACCCGGCCCTGTATAATGATAGATAAATCAGTGACCGGCCCCCTGTATAATGTATAGATAAATCAGAAGGTGAATCCCCCGAAGTCGAACGCGCTGTAGTCCGGATCCAGGCCCTCGAAGCCCGTGTCGTAGCCGCCTGCGTCCGGCGGGGGCTGGGACCCCATTTCTTGGCCGGCGGTGACCATGTAGGCCAAGGTGGGGCCGGCCGCTGCTTCCCCCATCAGCACGCAGGCGGTCTTCACCCCCCAGGGGGTCTGAGGGCCGTGGCGGAGGCAGCGAGGGGGGCAGCTCTCCTTACACTGAAGCATTCTGCCTGGAGAAAGAGTCTGACGTCACTCAGTGCTGGAAGATGCGAGGAGCGGCTTCCCAGCTGAGGTGGCACTTACCTTCCTTCCCTTGGGTCTTCTCCTTGCTTTGGGGGCCGGCGTCTCTCCAGCAGCATCTTCTGATGGGGGAGTTCGAATGGAGTCGGCAGCTGGCTGGGGAGAGGGGAGGCAGGGACAGGCCCTGAAATCAAAGGAGTGTCAGATGCAGTGACACACGTACCAGAGGAGATGGTAGTAAAGATCTCTGCTCTATACTCACCTCCTTCACTTTCTGGAGGATGTTTATCCATTTACTGCAAGGACAAAAATCATCAGATTCAGGAGCCATTTGCCTATCCCCTCACTGTATTACCCTCTACCCCTTCTGCTGGGAGGCTGCTCCACTTATCTACCACCCTCGGCACCGGGTACCTGCACTCCTGGGCGTCGGGTGCCAGCAGAAGCAGCTTCCTCCCCTCGTTCAGCTGAAGCCCCAGGCAGCAGTCCCTCCGGGTCCCCGCCGGCAGCTTGGGCACGTCCGCCAGGGCCGACCCCTCCAGCACCGCCTGGCACCGCGACAGGAGGTCGATTTCCAGGTCAGGGGCCGATTCTATGTCCCGGGACAGGAAGAGGCGGCCGTCCTGAGTGAGCAGCAGGTAACGCTCCTTCCAGTGCTTGAGAAGGAATCCGCCTGCCGGAAGAGGAGGGAATGATGTCAGTGTGAAGTCCCTTTAATAGCCCATCGTGACGAATGGCTCTGGTACCGGTCGTCATGGAAACCTTGACACCTAATTGTCACCTGAATTCAAGAATGGAGATCAACCATACCATACTGGGGGCAAAAACACCAACTGGGGGTTTTATATATGATCCCCGCAGGGGGGGTAGGAAGGAGTCAGACTGCGTGACCCCGAGAATCTGCCCCCTCACCCCAAGACTGCCCCACCCCTTACGAAAACATTACTGCAGTTATTTTTGTAAGGAAGTACAAATGCAATAAAGTTGCAGCGCATTGAAGAACAACTGGAGGTTTGCAATATAAAAGAAGTGCCGTAAATGTTTGTAATGTTTTGTAATGGCCGCACTTTCTCACACACTTTTCCCATCGGGCCGGTGCTGGATCCGGTTTGGGATCCCCAGCCTCCTGCCTTGGGTCGAGTGTGCGAGAGAATAAACACCGCCATATGAGTGGAGGGCAGTGAGGGGCAATAAGGGGCAATAAGGGGCAGCGAGGGGCTATTAGGGGCAGTTACCCTGGACGGAGAATACATTGTATCCTGCGCTGCACCTCTGGGACTTTGAACTCTGGCTGGATGCTCATGTGACCAATTCAGCCAATGGGGAGAGCCCTGAGCCGGACCTCTCCAGAGCGCTGTGTGCCGCAGAATGAGGAGGACGCGGCGTGAATGCAGTGCGTGCTGCCAGCTGCACCCAGAGGGAGAGCCGAGGGAGAACTGAGGGAGAACTGAGGGAGAGCCAAGGGAGAGCTGAGCGAGCGGGATCCAGACACAGCGAGTGGCTGACAGACCCTGGAGCTTCTCTCGGGCTCCGCAGCTGAGGGAGAGCGGAGAGAGAGCTGAGGAATAGCTGAGGGAGAGTGGAGAGAGCTAAGGGAGAGCTGAGAGAGAGCGGAGGAATAGCTGAGGGAGAGTGGAGAGAGCTGAGGGAGAGCCGAGGGAGCGGAGGAATAGCTGAGGGAGAGTGGAGAGAGCTGAGGGAGAGCCGAGGGAGCGGGATCCAGACACAGCGAGTGGCTGACAGACCCTGGTGCTTCCCTCGGGCTCCGCAGCTGAGGGAGAGCTGAGGGAGAGCAGAGAGAGAACTGAGGGAGAGTCGAGGGAGCGGGATCCTGACACAGCGAGTGGCTGACAGACCCTGGTGCTTCCCTCGGGCTCCGCAGCCGGATTCCGGAGCCGGGTGTTACGGGGTCTCCTCTCCCCGTCACGCCGATATCACAGACATTAAGAGTTCCACCGACCCCCCTGTGCCTAGCTGTGTTTCTGGCAGGCTGTCCATCTGTCTTGATTCGGGGGCCGGATGAATTCCGGTCTCTGATTGGTGGATTACGTGGCATTCGCTGCACGCCGAGCGCTTCTCGTGGATTAAGATTCAATCTGTAGCAGCAACAATAATCCTTCTGAGAAGTCATGAGCTAACGGGGCAACGGGGCGGGCGGGCACTTGGGGACGTTTGTGAGGTATTGTGGTGGCATCGTATGGAAGTTGATGAGGGTTTGGGGGGCACGTACCGCGAAAGTGGATGAGGTTTGTGGTCATTGGGCATGGTCTGGCAAAGTGATGAGGGTTTGAGGGGGGCACATCGACTGGAAAGTGATGAGGGATTGGGGAGCATCGTACTGTAAAAGTGATGAGGGTTTGTGGATGTGGGCATGGTACTGGAAGGTGATGAGGGTTGGGGGCACGTAACTGGAACTTGATGAGGGTTTGGGGTGGCATCGTACTGGAACTTGATGATGTACTTGAGGAGGGCATCGTACTGGTAGGTGATGATGGGTTTGGGGCGGCATCTGGTATGGAAAGTGATGAGGGATTGTTGGGGTATTGGGGATCCGTACTGGAAGTATGAAGGGTTTTGGGGGGCGCGGGTGACGTGATAGGGTTGGGGGGCATCGTACGGAAAGTTGCTGAGGGTTTGGGTGAGGCATCGTACTTGCGATAGTGATGAGGGTTGTGGCGGCATGGTTACTGTGTAATAGTGTGAGGGTTTGTGGGGGCATCGTTACTGGAGGTGATGAGGGTTTGTGGTTTTCTGTACTGGTAGAAAGTGATTGAGGGTTGGGGGCATTTGGTTACTGGAAAGTGATGGGGTCCTTTGCGGGGCATCTTTGTACGGAATTGTGAGGTTTGGGGGCATCGTACTGGAAGTTGTGAGGGTTTGGGGGCCATGGGTCTGGAGGTTATGAGGGTTTGGGGATACTTGGAACTTGATTGAGGGTTTGAGGGTGGCATTCGTACTGGAACTTATGAGGGTTTGTGTGGCTCGTACTGTGAGGGTATGAGGGTCTTGGGGGCCTGGTATTGGAAAGTGATGAGGGTTTGGGGAGCATCGTACTGGAGGTAAATGAGCGCTCCTCCTCGGCGCCCGGCATCGTAATGGATGGTGGTGAGGGTTCGTGGGACATCGGACTGGAATGTGGTGAGGGTTTTTGGGGGCATGTACGGAATAGTGGTGAGGGTTTGGGTGGCATCGTACTGGAATGACGAGGGGTTTGGGGCATGGTACTGGAAGGTGATGAGGGTTTGGGGGTGGCTCGTACTGGAACTTGATGAGGGTTTAGGGGAAGGCATCGTACTTGGACTGATGAGGGTTTGGGAGGCATCTACTGGAACTTGATATATGAGGGTATTGCCCGGTTAGGCGTACGTATTGAAGGTGTATGACGTGTTTGGAGGGATCGTACTGGAACTTGATGAGGGTTTGCGGGGGACGTCGTACGAGAACTTGATGGGGGGGTTGGGGGCATCGTATCTGGAAGGTGCATGGGGTTTGGGTGGCGGTCATTGCGTATGGAAGTGGTTAGGGTTTGCGGGGGGCAATCGTACTGGTGAACGTGATGAGGGTTTGGTTGGCATCGTACTAGGAGGTGATGAGGGTTAAAGGGGGGCATTCCGTAACTGGAAGGTGCATGGGGTTTGGGGGCATCGTACTTGGAAGGGGCGTAGTATGACTTGATGAGGGTTTGGGGGGCGTCGTACTGGAACTGTATGAGGGTTTTGGGGGGTTGTGTAGTGGAACGTGGGAGGGTTTGCGGGAGGGCAATTGGTATGGAGAGTGGTGAGGGTTGCGGGACATCGTACGGACTTTGTTGAGGGTTTGGGGGGCATTGTACTGGAACGTGGGAGGGTCTTGGGGGGCATGCGTGGTACTGGAACGTGGTGAGGGTTTGAGGCGGCATTGGTACGGTGGAACGTGGTAGAGAGGTTTGGGGGGCATGTGTACTGGAACCGTTGGTGAGGTTTGGGGGGCATGGTACTGGAACGTGGTGAGGGTTTGAGTGGGGCATGTACTGGAACGTGGTGGGTTTGGTCGGGACATTGGTTACTGGAACGTTTGGTGAGGGTTTGGGGGCATCTACTGGAGTGGTGAGGGTTTGGGGGGCATGGTACTGGAACGTGGTGAGGGTTTGGGGGGCATGGTACTGGAACGTGGTGAGGGTATTATGTTGTGAGAAGCCGACGGGCCAGCGATTCCCGCATCATGCGCATCATTTCTGTGACCCCCTTGATATTAATCCATTGAGTTAACCCTTTGTCTGCCAGTAACGAAGTAATAATGTAACAGACGTCAGATCTGATTATTAAATCATATGATACACGAGCGTCATATACTCCGCTCCCCCCCCCCCGAGGCAGCTGCAAAGGGGGGATAATAATAATAATTCAGTATTTAACCCCCGCTTTGCCCCCCGCCCCACTCACCGTATTTCTTTAGGTAGCCCTGGTGTATAGGGGAGGAATCCATAGCGCTCGGCGTCTTCCATCAGAGAGACCGATAGAGACAGATGGGAGCCGCCAGGGACTGCGGAGGGACGGCGCTCATCCCTTAATCCTTCTTGGCATCAAAACGCGGCACCCCTTCCCTGCCAGGGCCCTGAAACTCATCAGCTATATATATAATATCAATGACATACACACCAGGGGCCGCTGTGGCCCTAGGAGGGGCCGGCCCTTAAACATATCACTCTCATTAGTACCCGGTGGCCCTAGGAGGGGCCGGCCCTTAAACATGTCCCTGTCATTAGTACCCAGTGGCCCTAGGAGGGGCCGGCCCTTAAACATGTCCCTGTCTTTAGTACCCGGTGGCCCTAGGAGGGACCGGCCCTTAAACACGTCACTGTCATTAGTACCCGGTGGCCCTAGGAGGGGCCGGTCCTTAAACATGTCCCTGTCATT
>VKOC01006491.1:0-32723 GCA_009364415.1 Spea multiplicata
TGTGTATAATAGTGGTGGGGTGTTGTTCTGTACGGTGTGTGTATAATAGCGGTGGGGTGTTGTTCTGCATGGTGTGTGTATAATAGCAGTGGGGCGTTTATATCCTGCATGTATATACTGTGCTGTTTAATGTTTGCGCTGTAAGGTACCGTAAGATCACATGACAAGTGCATGTAATAATAATGTTTAAAGGGTCAGGACGAGCAGGTGTGATGCTGGGAAGCGTGTGCTCACACCCTGCCTGCGCCTGTTACGGAAGATGATCTGCTGGCTGACACCTTATCCAGCCGGGTACCGTGACGCTCCGCATCGCAGGCGCTAGGTCACGGAGTGTGTTTGTTTCAGCGCTTTCTGGAAATCTATCCAGTGATAGGAGTTGCAGAGCGGCAAATAGCTGGGTGGTCACAGAATGCCAAGTGCTGCCTCAAAGTGCTTTATTCACTAAATGAAGAGTTGTGGATCAAGAGCTTACTGCCGAAGATGTATAGTGAAGTCAAAGAGCTGAAACACAACTCTTCTGTCAACTCCCCCACCATAAAGAATTAATACGAGAACAGTTAACGAGCGTCTATCACATTTTCCAAACCCGACACCAAATAACCCGATGTGATTGTGATTACACGCTGCTTATTTCATCTGTACATAGACGTCATGGGAAAATCTCATTCTCCCGTTATGTTATCGCCCTCTTGTTACATTGTATATTCGTTCAGACAGCCTTTGTAAGGGTGGTTGGGAAGAAGGGGTTAGTAAATGGTCTAAGAATTGCTGGATCTGCCACAGGCTGCCACCGATCTCAACTTCTATACATTTCAAAACTAAATATCTCTAAACCAATTATAGTGATTGGCAACCAAAGAGCTTAAGCGAAGGGTGGTGTCAATGAAACCTACACATGCTGTAATTACAATAAATTAACATATAGTGAAAGGTGTGACGGCAACCACACGGGCTCCGTAATATACATTATATCAGACAATCGCTGTGGAAAGTGGGCATTGAGTATATTACAGGGGCACTCTGGTGTCCTAGGCAGCCTCTCCAACAAAGAATACATAAACTACCTTAATCTGCACTCGATAAACCTGTCGAAAAAATGACTTGCCCTTCGGAGAAGCTGAAGACGGGCAGTGGCAGGAAAGATGGAAGCACTGGGTTAAGGTCGGGATAGTTGGTCGTTCTTCTGGTCCGATGACTGATCCGACTACCTGTAAAGACTCTGTGTGGTTCCTTTCGCAGCTTCTACTCCCGTTGGACTGGTTCCCGCTGAATAAACCCAGCGCCGGAGATTATTTCCACATGGCATATAACATTATAACTCCACTTCTGCTCCTGAAGGTAAAACTGAGTGAATAACAAACCACAACACGCTAGTGTAGAGCTTGAAAATATTGTTCTAGATTGGAGTCTTTCCTTTTACTGGAGTTTCGTGGTAAATCTACTACGGAGAGACCTGGATGGTTACAGGGGGGGGGGTAACACCAAAGCTGCATGTTCTTTGAATGTTCTTTGTGTCTTTCAGCTGATAGACCGATCTCCAAAGACTCTCCCTAACTCCGTCATCTATGTCAGCATCATAACGTTTGTGATGGGGGCCAGTATCCATCTGGTGGGGGACTCTGTCAACCACAGGCTGATCTTCAGCGGTTACCAGCTCCACCTGTCTGTGCGGGATAACCCCATCATGCAGAACCTGCAGCCACCTACCTTGGTGAGAACGTGGAGGACATAATATCCTTTAAACATATGGGGTTTGATGCATAGGAGGACCCCCATCAGTAGCCGTAGTTTGCAGAAATCTTCGTTTGTTACGTCTGCATGTGATGGCTCGCTGTAATTACTTCAAGAAAATGTGATAATTGCCACTGAACTAATTGGTTTTGTGTTATCTCCCTTGTGGCTTCTGCTTTCACTCCATGTGCTTGATACCCTTCCTGTGGTTCATTCACATCATACTCCTACCCCCTCCTCTTCTTTCCTCGCCTGTCTGTCCTTTTCTTCCATCTTGCCTCTTTCTTCATCCTTTTCCTAACCCCTTATACTCGTTCTTGCTCTTCAACCCTTTAATGTGTGCTTCCCTCATGTCTCTCCACTGCTGTCGCCATAACAGGTTGACTCTTTTGAGTTGCTGTATTACTACGACGAGTACCTCGGTCACTCCATGTGGTAAGGACTTTGAATCCATTGCTCAGCCGCGACTGATAAAGAATCTTCATTCGGCATGAGGACAACTATATTAATCGCACTTAACCCTTAGAGCTAAGTACAGCTAAGGAACCACCCATGTGTCCCATACATGCTAATGGCCCCTCCACCTAGAGGTGTATGTTTAAATTGACATGCGAGATTTCCATTAGAGATGGAAGGCTCATATTTCTCTATATAAATATATATTTTTTAACCTACATTTTAATGTGCAGATGAGCTTTTGTGCTCTACAGCTACCCTGACTGCCAGAATGGTGATGAGGTTGATATGGAGTTGTAGTCCACAAATTAGGTGCAAAAAGGTGTCATACCTGTGTATTTTCACACTACACTGTTGTTATTTTAGTATAATTGTGGCACTTAACACAATGTTATGTCTATTTATCCAGCATGCTATAGTGTCACCTATATGGGCATCATGTACAATCTACTTGTATGTACAACAAAAGTATGTGGACACCCCTCCTAATTGAGTGTTTCAGCCACATTCATAGCTAACAGGTATATAAAATCAGGCACAGAGGCAGCCATCTCCATAGACAAACTGGCAGCAGAATGGGTCGTACTGAAGAGCTCAGTGACTGTGACACGGTCGTAGGATGCCACCTCTGCTGCTAGTCCGTTTGTGAAATGTCAGCCCTGCCATTGTAAGTGCTAATATTGTGAAGTGGAGCGTCTAGGAGTAACGGCTCAACCACAAAGCGGCAGAGATGGGCTGCTGGAGTGTGCAGTGTGTGAGAATCACCTATCCTCGGTAGCGTCTCTCACTACAGAGTCCACTCTGCAGGTAACATCAGCACAAGCAATGTGTGTCGGCAGCTTCATGAAAGGGGTTTGAATGGCCAAGCAGCTGCACACGAGCTGAAGATCACTGTGCACAATGCCAAGTGTCAGCTGGAGCGGTGTAAAGCACAACGCAGTGGAAACGTTCTCTGGAGTGAAAAATCACGCTTCGCTATCTGGACGTCTGATGGAGGAGTCTGGGTCTGGTGGATGCCAGGGGAACGCTACCCACTGGAATGCATGGTGCATCGTTCCTGGTTAATGCTACGGCATACAAAGGGATTTAAGACAATTGTATGTTACCAACTTAGTGACACTGGTTTGTGGAAGGTTTTTTCCTATTCCAGCATGACTGTGCACAAAGTAATGTCGATAAAGACATGGGTTAGCGAGTTTGGTGTGGAGGAACTCGAGTGACCTTCACAGAGTCCTGGCCTTAACCCCATTGGACATGTTTGGGATGAATTGGAACGCTGATTGTGAGCCAGGACTTCGCAAATTGAACGTCCAACAAGCTCGTATAGGTGTGTGTCCACATACTTTTGGTCAAATGGTGTACGTGATCGATGGGCTAGTGGAAGAATAGCCATAATTCTAGGGGGGAAGAATTCCCCTTCAGCTACGGCTTTGGAAAGTGGCTCTGTTTGGATGTTGTTCGGTGGCTTTATTCCTTTTCCTGGCAGTCTATTACATTACGCATTCGCTGTATAGTTTGGTCGATTAATAAATCCTTCTGTCATTACAGGTATATTCCGTTTTTTCTTATCCTGTTTATCTACTTCACTGGTTGCTTCACAACTTCACGGGGGGAGACCAGAATGCCGATATCAGCCTGGGCCCTGCTCGCTCCCAGCAGCCTTTACTACTGGTTAGTAGTTCTCTCTCCTTTTATTCTGTGTTTTCTGGAGTGTTATGTTAATGTTACTCTCATGTTCTCCGTTTATAGGTATCTGGTGACTGAGGGACAAATCTTCATTATTTTTATCTTCACATTCTTTGCTATGATGGCGATCATCCTTCATCAGAAACGCAAGGGCTTACAGCTAGACAGCAATGGCCTCTTCTTACTGTTCTCTTTCTCCGCTACCCTCCTTCTCATTGCCGCCTGGATCATTTGGCTCTGGAATGACAAAGTCCTGCGCAAGAAGTACCCTGGGGTTATATATATCCCCGAGCCTTGGGCCTTTTATACCCTTCATATCAACACCTTCCACTGAATGAGGTTGGATCTCCACTAGGTGATCAGGAACCAACTATATTCCATGGATCTTGGGAAAATGACACTGAATCCATCATTCTCCTATTTATTCTTTCATGGAGTTGTTTTTAATATGTACGCATTTCTACCTTAACTGTGTAATCTGCTTTATACTGTAAACCGGCCCTTTAGTAACACATACAGTAGATATAAAAAGTCTGCACACCCCCTGTTAAAATGCTTGTGATGTTAAAGAATGAGACAAAGATAAATCACATCAGAACTTTTAATGTGACCTATAACGTGAACAAGGCTTGGACAGAGAACACGTCCCTGCTATGCTGTCCAGACCTGCTTGTTGGTCCCCTGGTCGGTTCCCAAGGCTGTTTTAAGTAGATGATGCTCACGGAGATTAGATGGCCGTGGTTATGCTGTGCAGCTGGAGATTTATAGCTGCATAGATAGTGATGGCAGAAAATAAATTAATTGCTCCATCAAGGCTGCCATCTTTTGGAGGCCCTTATGTTCCTCCTAACTTTGTGTCCCACAAGATGTTAAAATGACCATTGCCCAAAAGCGATGCCCAATTAATATTCCCCGCGCTAGAACCAGTGTTATTGTTATCTACTTGCAACGCTACACATATATGAAAAAAAATGTGGGGTCGTTGCTTTTTTAGAAGATTATTTATTTTTCATTACTTTTTACTATTTCTTTTGGGTTGCTTTTTAAGCTTTCTTTGTATTCTTACCTTAGTATCATGTGATTGGATGATACAGAGTTTGCCTTAAACGAAATAACTATGAATAGCTTAACTTCACCTGAATAAAATCTAGGTTTTCCTAGGTAAAGTGTAAACTGTTTATATGGTTGTCATTTATATCGAACGATGGAAAAACTACCAAAAGTGGCCTGGTCTCCCATGAGGAAAAAGTTGCTCGATCTCTGGTATTCATAGACCTGCTTTGCAAACGTCTCCCATAGAAGGACCTTCTGAATACATTTTTATTTTTTTAAATCAGACGTAAAGGTCTTTGCTGAAATCCTAGCTATTCTCCTTAACCCGTACCCATCCTACATTATCTGCTTTGACCCAAAGGGCTTTATACTATTTAGACAAGCATATAAAAACGGGTTTCCAGAGACATCTGATGACCATTCGCTGGCCGGATAAAGGTAAACATGGTCATGCTTTGTCCGTTAACGCCTTAATGACAAAGCCCATACATATACAGGCTCAAAATGCTTTGTTTTCAATGGGTTTCGGGACCGCCCATTGTCCTTAAGGGGTTAAGCTGTTTTGAACGTTAAGTGAAGGGTCTACAGAAGACTTGTTACTTTTTATTACGGCAGTGGAGGAATCGGCGCAATAAAACTGGCTTCTAAGTTACCGGGAAGGATGTATTACCCTGCAGCCTATGCATGTTTCATGGAGGTGTCCCGTAACAGTTGTTAACTTGAAGGTAATGAGACTCCTCTGCGCATGCATCTGGTGCAGAAGGACTGGAATCTGACCCTGGGTCTCCATGGCAGCAGTGTACCCATCCCACAATAACCAGTATGTTCCAGTGTGGACTTTAGTATCTCGCATTAAAGCAGGAAGCAAACTGGGAACAACATGGTAAGTTACCCCGCTGGTCGTACTAAAAGGGGTCTTCCAACAGCAGATACAGGGATTGGGAGATTAACGCAAAGCATTCCAATCGAATCTGTTATCGGGGTCACTATATTCTTTTAATGAGGTGTCAGGACTAAACATGTAATTTTTTATTATATCAGAAAGAAGAATGATGCTTTGGACCAGTTTTATATTTGTCTGAATGCTCCTAAAGTTGGAGGGGTACAATGTCTCACTAATATAAGGTCTCTCTACAGCTCACTTAACGTAAAGCTTCCCTGGTCTTAAAGTCTAAGTATTTTTAAGAAATTGTTTGTTTTTCGCTTTAGAATAAATTGAGCTGAATATGAGTATATTTGTTATCATAGTTACAGGTTTTTGTCTATGTGCTGTTTCCGCAGGCCAAGTTCCTGTCTCAGGATGATATCCAAAGTGAGTGAAAACACTATAGTGGTCGTGTGATGTATGATTTGGCCAGTGGGGTAACTCTTGTGGTTCATCGGGGTCATTATATTTGTCCAGCGGTTCATGTGACATGTCATCAAGCACAATGCTGGAGAAGCAGATAGTTTACTTTCCTTGATAGCCTCATTAAAGAAGAGTGCAATTCAAAGTTCTCTCTGCGTACTTTCATATGCATTCTTCAGCAACAAAAAAAATGAAGGGCCTACATGAGGTAGAAGCTGCAGCCCTACCTGAGGATATCTGCGCAAGTTCAGAGCGGTAGTCACAGAGCCAGTGCTGGAGCTGACTGATGTATCACATGCATGGAGGTGTATTTGGCATATAGCTGGGTGGTGGGGAAAGGGGCAAATGCACGTTGGGGGGGCTAACTAAGTTAAAGTGTATGGAGTCCATTCTCGGGATGGGCAACTGCAGCTGCCAGGGACTAGAACACCTAACTTGTCCAAACACATTTTTCATAGTCGTTCATGATGGAGATTATAGAATTAGAATATGCGAGAGTGCCAATTGCCAAAAAACATGTCAACACATGTAGAGATGACTTATATTTGTTAAAGCAGGAAATATATTAGAGACTCATTAATCCTTTACATTAATGCATTCATTTTAAACAAAATATTGAAATTAGAGATTCTTTTTTCTATAACCTTTTTCTTATAGATATGTAGATACCAATAACCCCATTTAGTTTGCCATTTAAATGAAAGAAAAAAAAGGTAACCTGAATGGAAAAAACACGGAAACAAACGATATTTACCAAGTCGATGCAGGCTTCACCTTTCTAACTCACTTATTTTCCCGCAGAGTTCAAAGAATGCTTTTCTCTCTACGATAAGAAGGGTAGAGGTAAAATCCCAGCCTTGGATCTTCAGACGGTGATGCGCTGCCTGGGAACGTGTCCCACCCAAAGTGAAGTCGCGCGGCACCTGCAAGTCCAAAAAATTGGTATGATGCGGTGACAGAACATCAAGAGAGATTCCATAACATATACAAATGATAAACAGAATGAAAATATTTATTTTGATTATTTAAATGATTGCAATACTTAGTCTATTCGTCGAATAGAGTCATGTTTCAGCTCCTATACATTATGAAGGCCCATCCCCTGTGAGCTTCTACTGTTGGAAGAGCTTGGATGACTCTGGTAATGTATAGTTAAATCAGTGAGAGGCCATAAATAGTGATATGAGAGAGTAAGAACCACTACACTCCTCTTCCAGCTCTCCCTTTGGTTAATAGACCCAATAGAGTGCACACTCCCTGAACACAAGCATTTTGGTTTTACATGTTGTTCCACATATGGCCACAAGGTGGCATCAGGAATACTATGTTACAAGGTGTACAGCCCATGGTCCGAGCTGCCTTTAGAAGTATATGGGCCCAGTAACACCTTATTATAACTACCTTTTAATTATTATTAACAAAGTAAGCAGTGCTGTGCAACTTAACTGGGGCAGGTAACACATACATAACAAATAGTTATAGAGTTGAGAACCTTAAGGCCTGGGCTTCCACTATTTTACCATATTAATGCCCAAAGTGGACACTGTGTTTTAAAAAAACCTAGATTTAAAAAAAAAAAATACCATATCCGTGCACAGAAAGTAGGCCCGAGATATTTACACGTCATCCACAACCCGCAGATCGCTTTACAACAATGGCCAGTTTGCTGCAATATACGATGTTCTTCCTTCGGAATTTAGATGCAAAGACTCTATTGGTTATGGTGTGCAGTAAAATAATGGCAAGTTTATTTATCATACATTGATAAAGGAGAGATTCACAGACCAACAAAACACCCCCGCCATGCTACAGGTACTACTACTAATAATAATAAAATCCAGATTTCTCCGGGGGCTGCAGGTTTGTCTTTCTGGGCCAGAATGAGGCAATGTTCAAACAAAAGGGTTCTAAATGGACACCATTGATGATTCTGGGCACAAATAAATTTGTAACATCATTTTAGTTGAATGGAGGGTATAATCACACAGGACATGAACGAGAAGCCAATCATTCGGTCTCTGGTGTGTAGAGATGACAGTAAAAAGTACACTCGGAAACCTAATAAGCCCCTCAATGTTGTGCTTCTTGAAAGTATATAGATTTATTTTGCTGTAACAAATGTACGGGAAGGTAGCTATATAGACTACTATATAGAAGAAGCAATTGAGCCATCTCATCCGTCCATTTCTCAGCTGTAAAGCCTTATTCATGACAGCCTTTTGTCTATCCCATGCATGTTAAAATTCCCTCACTGCATTAACCGCTACCACCTCTGCCTTCTTTTGGATCAACAGCAACAAATTATCAGATATAGGAAAGGCTGAACTTGATGGACGCATGTCTTTTTTCAGCCTATGTAACTATGTAACTATGAGACGTTGTCCTATTTATCTACCACCCTCTCAATAACGTAAAGCTTCCTTAGATTATGCCATGAGAACATGACCTCCTGCCCTAGCATTTCTCATTTGAAATAAACTTTCATCTAGTATGAATTGATATATAAATAAGCTACCTCTCTAATGAGCTATAGCATGTTGGGCGCATAGTGTGACGGAGTACAATACCTGTTGGAAATGCGTGCCGTAATCTGAGTGTCTTTTAAAGGCAAAGATGGTGAAGTGGATTTCTCTACCTTCCTGACAATCATGTACCGGCAGCAGAAGCAGGAAGACCCGGAGAACGAGATCCTCGTTGCCATGCTCATGTCGGATAAACGAAAGAACGGACTTATCTCTGTATCCGAACTGCGAGCAAAACTTACTCAGATGGGGGAAAAACTGACACCTGAAGAAGGTACATTGGAACCCAGGGATTGCATGCAATTAGTCCAAGCTCCTCATATAATATCTCTATTAGATTATGTGCAGCAATATTTCCAAAGCATAGGATCACTCAATATATATGAGAGCAGAATAATATGAGGCAAGGATACATATGTGAAGGATGTTGCCCCATTGTACAGCGCTACAGAATTTGGTGGCGCTATATAAAACAAGAAATAATAATGGTGGTTTATCAAGCAAATCACTCAAATTTTAGAGGATAATTGATCCCC
The DNA here is from genome assembly GCA_009364415.1 of Spea multiplicata. NCBI lineage: Eukaryota > Metazoa > Chordata > Amphibia > Anura > Pelobatidae > Spea > Spea multiplicata. The sequence continues at coordinate 9,333 of VKOC01006491.1, forward strand.
ATAACACCCCTGAAATGCAGAGATACATAAAATGTTGTTGTACGACAAACGTTATTTTGTCCCTTTAACTTATGAAAAGGCTACATGTTCATATCTTGTTCTTGTTCTGACTTGGTAAGATAATACACTGATTCAGCTGTTTCTTGCTAGTTGATGACCTCTTCAAAGATGCTAATATTGGGCCTGATGGGATGCTTAAATATGAAGAGTTTGTAAGGAAGATAACACTACCGGCCCCTGACTACTAAACGAGCGATGATGGCATGGCATCCTGGAAAACAAGAAGGAAGATCTGGGACCCTGTGGTCATTTGTCTCTAGAATGTTAGATGCTCCTGTTAGACCTGACTAAGGCAACTCGTGATCCGACAGCCGACATCATCCTTATTCCAGCTTTCATGGGAGTTTTATTCAAGCAATGGCTGGAGGGCTGCACGTTGCCAATAGGGACTAGACACATTTTACTGCACCCCAAATTACAATTGGTCATTCAACCATCTACTTCACATGTCATGTCCCAGACTATGACTGTACCCACCTAGACTATCTCCCAATGTCTCCCCTGCACTTCCCGATCTCGTTCAACCTAGGAGGTACAAGATGTGGGGGGGGGGTGTCAACAACATCCGAGAGGACCTGCGACTCCAGGGCTTTCCAGTACACTGAGTTGATTCCACCAATTGCATATGCTCGTTTTAACTGTGGATGTTGCCCCTATAACCCTTTCTATTAATACACAGTATAGGGTCACCATACCTGGCATACCCTTATTGGCCTAAGGGCCACTTTTGATCTGGGAGCCAGGCTAGTGAGGAAAGAACCGGGAAGGTAATGGGTGCAGCTAGACACGATTCCCTCCATGTCTAGAGATCAAACAGGGGGTCATGGAGACCTGGTACCAAGATGTCATACCAAGAGCATAAGGAGAAATGTTAAGTATGGTAGCAATAAAGAATATCTATTACCTAAATTTGGCTCACAAAATGTTCCCCACCTGTTAAGAGGGTACGTGATGAAGTTTTCAGACTTCTTTTTAGCAAGCCTGCACAGACGGCTATCCTATGCTAATCTTTTAGTAGCCTGGAGTATCCATGTATCTCATATAGTTCTGCCATTCCATGGTTTTTTTCTCTCTCCGTTGATGCAGACGATGATATTTGAAACTCTACTATTAAAATATATTGTGTAGAAAGGAAATTTACTTGAGATCTACTACAGTAGAACATCTGTTAGTTCTTATAACGCCAGAACTCAAGATGTTTCAACCACAGCCACTAAATAGATTGTTGCGGTTTCAACTCCCTCACTTAACTGTGGGATATAAAGGGCCAACACTTGCAATTACTCCAGTGAGAAGGGCCGAGCCGGCCTTGCGTAATGTTTAAATAAATGAGAAGACAAAGGAAATCTTACTGATTTAACTAAACATCATACACGGCCAGCCAAACTCTTCCTGTGGCAGAGAGGGATTGGACATTCATAATATATATAGTGACGTCAAAGGGGGTAAAACTACAACAGCAAACTAATTTTAGTGAATAAACCTCTCAGTATCTAACATATTAGGTCATATTTTCAGTACAGTTAAATGAGATCAGGCATTGCTATTGGTAACACTAAGTAATATATGTTGCTTTGGGTTGCAACCATAAAAACTTCTACAAGAGAAATGTTTGCATAACCAGAGGATATGGCAGAAAGAAACACAAAATGAAGAAGCGGAGCAAGTAGACTTCTGCATAAATCATTAAGGTGAAGATTATCTTATGTTTAGAGTGTACATTTAGATGGTACTTTGCTATAAAAGACAATATTCTGGGATAAGGCCAAAAAGAAATAAAATATTGCAGTTGAAGAAATTTTTTTTACTGTTCTCCTGTTCTGAATTTCCCTCCTTTTCAATCGCTTCTCCTTAAATTACCAACACATAACCTTCTTGGTGGAATAAATAACTGAATGAACAAAACGAAGCATTTTAAAAAGGTGACTTCTTTACATTTACACAACACAGACAGGGGCTGGAGGACAGGCCCCCTTTAAAATAGACAAGACATTTTCATAGCATTGCGTAGGAGATGCTTTCAGACTATTCTTGAACCGTACTCAGCTCTTCTTGTCTCTTAGCCTGTGCAGTCCCAATTGGACAATCACATTCCATCAAAATAATGAATAGTGACATGGAATAATTGTCATGTGACTCTGGCTGCTATAAGAACGGCGTGAAAAATGGAAGATCCGGTTTAACTTGAGCATTCCACCCAGATCTGAGGTCATCATCGCGACGCCCAACCAGCCGGCACAGATAATGAATCAGAAAGAAACGCAATGCAAATGTGAAGTTAAAACTTGGCTGGTTCAGTTAGATTCCTGTATGCTATACTTACCTTACTAGGTTCCAAGGTGCTGTATCTTCTTGGTGTTAACATGCCTACATCACACAGAGCATGGCCTGCCTCTTTCACCTTACAGGTAGAGATGAGCTTTGTGGCGTAGTTCTCACCGTGCTTGACATGCGCAATCAACTGAGCAACCAACGCCATGTCCCTGCTGATTGTTCCACGCCAAGCACTCTGGTTGAGGATTTTGTTTTATACATAGTCCCTTGGGTCCAGTAACCACACCATTAGTGGAGCACGGTGGCTCTAGTCGGAGTCATTTACCTAGACAGATCCTAACTATCGTGACTCCCACATCATTAGATGAGTTCTTTTATGGTCCATAAATCTCAGCATTTTCTACTGTCATATAAACCTATTGAGTGCATAGAGCTGGAGGATCCCAGAGAAAAGTCAACCACAGAACATCTGAATGCTTTTTTATTACATCTAAAGACTTCTACAGAAACAGGAAACATTCAATAAGTAAACAATTTTTTTCCAATGCAAGTAATAAATATTTTCACTTGGTACTTTATACAAACTGACATTGGCCTACTATACAAGTTTTAACCCCCCCGAGAGCCAGAGGGCGTTTGTGACATTGCACATGCCTCTAGTACTCACAGGGTTAAAAGCCTTTCAGCTGGTCTGGCATGCCATATGGACACATCTTTAAGGCAATGAGTTACGGGTATAGTTCATGGGAACCAGCGATAAGCCCCGGTGGTGGTGGTGGTATGTACATCAGCTCCTGCCCAATCTGCTGCTTACGTGTGAAAATAGAATTAGTAAGCAGGACCAAATCCCCAGCGCTACCAAAATTAGCTTGAAAAAAAATGGAAAGAAACCACAAAACAGAACACAAACTTTCTAAGATTGGCTACAGAGCACTGAGAGTTCCTACTTAGGTGTATAAGTTGGCTGCAAACAGTTCATTCACGTTAAGGTATTATTTGCGAAGGAAGCAGCAGAGGATGACTGATATATTGAGAAATTATAGTAATGATCACCGCTCACAAGGCACAGCTTTTGGAAGCTTTAGCCGACACAGATTGACACTCGGCATTATGCATGGCACTGCCCCCTTTTTTGTTTAAGAAGGTCCTAAAGACACTTCCCAGAGCATGGTCTTTAAACAGTTAACCAGCATTTGTAAAGTTTGGGTGAAAACACTAAGCTTTTAGCCTTAGAGAGACCAAGACGGCAAGAAAACTGTAGAGAACCTCGTTCAGAAGATCATGGCTGGCCAGACTGGAGCACGCAACACAGCACCCTGCCGTGATGTTTAATCCCTGTCCCCCTAAGACGGGATGCGAAAGCCAAATGCGGTAAACACAAAGACACGTAGAAAGGCTGTTACTCCGATAACATGGGGGCATCAACTTTAAATGGACGATGGGGTCATAGACACAAAAGACAGACGCATTACTTGGCGTATTGCCAAAGGACTCCGGTGCCTGAAGAACACCCTGGTTCTACCCTAAACAAAGCTAACCTCCAGCACCCTCCACATTAGTGCCATATGTAATTTATTACATACACACACAGGAGAGAGAACCACTGGGTACAAACGGTAGAAGAAAGAGCAGAAACATGTAACTGAAAGGCCAATCACACTTCAAACATGGCCTGGGTAAAAAAAATGTTTAAAAACCAAATCTAAAAAAACTGGCACGATAGTATATTCAGAAGCCACAAAAACAGACACTATTGTGCCAGCAGTAGGAATACAGGTTTTTGTATGCAAGAACGTTATAGAAATATATACATTTCTATTTCCTGCACCCTTGACAGGGACAACAACTACTTGCAATTGTTCAAGATCATTGAAGATCATTGTCTTATTTACTTAGGAAATAAGAAGAATGCAATAACCATCTTCTATAGGGGCAATAACCATCTTCTATAGGGGCATTGACAATCCTTCATTCTGTACATGCTTTGGACTGTAGGACCTTGGCAGCGTGCAAAATATTATTGCAATACACAGGTTTATTCACTAAATCAGCAAACTGGAGGTCAAAGCCACTTCTGAACAATTAACTTTTCCGGATATTTAACCCGGGAGCTACGCTCGAGCGCGCCATATGATTTTGGCAACACTTTAACTAAAGGTGGCCCCAAGTTAGTTTTAGCTACTAGACAACGTCTAAGGTCAACTAGGGGTCCAGCGAACAGACTCCAAAAGTGTCAAACTCAACCCTCTATCAACCCTTAAGATGGGCAATGCTCTCGGGTACATAACCAGCTAAAATTCACAGAAGACAGAGACAGAGCTAAAAACAAATAGCCTAAAATGTACGTTTAGTTTGCTAAAACCTGTATTTTTTTTTAATGATGTTTCTAATAAACACAAAATATTTTTTGTATGAACCACGCTATGAGGATGTGTCCAGAAAGGGTTACAGAAAACATACGCTACCGTTCAAAGGTTTGGGGTCACTTACAAATTTCCTTTAAACATTTTTTTTTTAACCATGAAACTGATCATAAATACGGGGCAGACATCGTTAATGTCATAAATGACTACTTTAGCTGATTTATAAGGAAATATCTCCATTGTTGTACAGAGGCCCTTTATCAGTAACCATGACTTCTGTGTTCCAATGGCACCTTATATTGGCTAATGCATGTTTAAAAGGCTAACTGGTCATTAGAAAGCCCTTTTGCGATTATGTTAGCACAGCTAGCTGTTTTCACGGAAAAGGAGGAAATTTCTAAGCGACGCCACTTTTGAACATTACTGTATATGTGCATAAATATACACACACACATTATATATATATATATATATATATAATATACTATATATATATATAAACTCATACATAAACATTATGGATGGGATATTTATCACTGCCTAAAGTGCATGGTGGCCCAAGGTTATATAAAAATGTAATAAAGTCCTTTTCTTAATTTAAGGAACCAGTAAAGGTATGTAACCTTATAACCTGAAAATGCAGTTAAGCACCTAGGAATATAAGTAAATGTTTTGGAGCTATTATGCTTAAACTCTTGAGTCTTCACACACATCTAAAGTGCTTATCTACTCGAGACTAGAACAAGAAATTAAACAACTAACAGGAAGTGTGAGTACAAGAAACAAACTATAAAAACGACAGCGAGCACATGGGGAACTCAACGAAGTTCTCATTCATCATCCTGAAGCAAGGTAGGAACTGATATTTTCACAGGATAGTATCATCATCATCAATAAATCTTGCCATGGGTCTTAAAACACAAAAAAGGGTGTCACCCTGCTAAATAATCAAATTACTATTTGATCACAGCAGGTAAAAGAACAGTCATGTGTGGATACGGAACTCGGGAAGGGCAGAACTCCTCAGATTGCGTCAAAGATTCTGGAAGCATCATCTAACTAGAAGTGGGAAGACCAAAGCTCTGTTACTTTTGTAAAGGGGGTTGCGTTACAGTGCCATCATGTTTATACAGTTGATAATGCTTTAAAGCACTATTAAACCAGCAAGAAAACAATTTCATTGAGCCATTGGACCATCCAAGGGTCAAGGACTAAGTCACATTACTATAACTCTCTGCCCTTCTGGCAAGGGGACTGATGAACTGGGATTAACATTTTCAATGGTTAGAAACATTGCCCGGTGCTGAAGTGCTTCATTTTGAAATGTCCAATTGGCAGCAAAACAAAAAGACTTCCATCAATAACCATCCAGCCCCCCTCCAAGCCCCGAGTAAGATGGAGCTACTACGGCGGACTCCGGCTGCTCGTGACCTCTGTTTGAATAAATACTTTGTTAAAAGTGCACAATTTAAATGAAAACAAAATCACTCCAGCTTAGATTCCTTCCGTGAATGACTGATTTGTACCCCCCCCTCAGCGAGGCTTCTGTAACCAATACTGTGCCTATTTTACAAGGGTTTGGAAAATAAAACCGGTGGTGGTATCGATGCCAAACAAAAGAGAATATATCAACTGGGAAGGAGGTCTCCGGACCATGAGTCTGTCTCCAGTGTCCAGTTGGAAATGAAAAGGAAGTGCAGGGGGGAAGAGGTGGGTCCATATCTCTGTTACCAGATGAGTAAAGTCTTTGATTTATATACAAAAGTAAAACTGAAAATATAGTTCTGTTCTCTGTACATGTCTTTTGGGTTTTTTTGGGTTTTTTTTTTTTTCTGTTAGATTTGTTTTAGCATTTCCGTTATAAAACAATAAAATAAAGGAATCGGGTGATACAGGGGTTTAGGGTCCCGGTTCATCAGTCCAAAGAGATAACGTCTGGGATGATGCCATAGAGAGACGAACTGTCTGCTGGCCCCCGGCTGGCCGTGCTGTGGTTCTCACGTAGACTGTTTGAGGAAACCAGGCTGCTGTTGCTGCCGCTGTTGCTTCCATTAGTTGCCGGGAGAGAAGCGCTTGCCCCCGCATTTAGCTGGTCCAGGAAGATTTGCGAAGAGGTGTAAGGGAAGAAGCGGGAAGAGTGAAGCAGATCTGTTTCTTCGGAGGCCGCGGCGGCCGCCGCTGCCAGCAGGGAGGTGTTGTAATGCTGTACAGAAAAGAGTAGAGCTTCAAGTCAGGAATCCGGCCAACAAATCACATAAAGCAAGGTGGACAGATCTGGATTGGCTCTAAGAGCCAGCTTTTCCCCCCCCCCAATCATGTTTTTATTTTCAAGCCTTGCCACCCATCAACATATATTTACACACTCTAATACCAAACAGACACACCCAAACATCTTATGCTCACACTACAGTAACACACACATGCTAACATAATACACACATTCTAATGCTTTATGCCGATATACACATATGCCAATATCATACTGTAACACACGGAACACCATACAAGCCAGCACCCCCCACACACTAACACCACAACTAATAACTACAATACAGTAGAAATACTGACTCCAGCACTATGAATTTACACACATATACACTCACAGACCGACTCCGGCACTATACATATACACACTGACACTATAGTATACACACACATACTGCCATCGCGAATCCGGTACACCTAGCGTGCACACCCTGGGCGCTACACCGGCTTCACGATGGCAGCTCTGCAAACGTCATGGCAACCTAACATACAGTGTGACGGAAATAAGAGATGTGAAGCAAAAGAGGAGGCCAAAAGAAAAGGAAAAATACAAACACTCACCTGGTTATCTCCAGAAAGGAATGGAAAGAAATCTAGACCTATAAAAGAGAAAGACAAAACTTACAGTCTACTGTAAAACATCATTAATAATCTCCCAACGTTTCCTTACTTTTGGACAGCGTGCATTACACTTATATAGCTAATTACGGCTAACAGTGTATTATAGAATTTAATAGTTCACAGTGATATGTACTGTAAATTCAAATATAACAAATATCACCTCAGTGTGAAACATAAAGACTGGCCCTTTGAGACCTTTAAGTCCTAATGAGCGTCTCACCCCCTTCAGCCTACTGAAACCCCGCAGATAACCTTACAGACAATATAGTCTCTACCTTGCAAGTCATAAGGCATGGGTGTCATGTGGAAGGGATGCCTGTAGTCCTGAATGATAGGGGTGTTGATATAAGTAGAATCCACAGCAGGCAGACTGGGTGTCCGAGATATAGGAGAGGCCTGGTGTGGGATACTGACCATACTGGGATGGAAAACAGAGAGAAAAGCAGCAGTCAGAAGGTACGATTCAATTGAGAAATAGGAATCCCCCCCCCCCCCCCCCGTCTCCAACCTTGGTGCCCTAGTGCACTACATGTATAACAAACATTCTCAGGTCAAGCTGGTAGCGTTACGTCATGATGTGTTAAACATCTTAGTTGCTTAAAAATTCTGATTTTTTTTGCACATTAACCAGGCAATAAATCCGCAGATTGTAATTTTAAATTTACTGTTTAAAGGGGGAGTCAGTTACAAGGAACAATGTTGTGACCTTTACGGAAATAAACGTAAGTAGCATTAATAATAACAAGTAATCTTTAGAATAGGCCTGAAAATTATGCTTTTCTGGGTAACCCAGGACAAAAAGAGTACAGGCCCCTTCTAAGGAGCACTCAGCTTATCGGGCATGGTGGTTTCGGGGCGCTCGCACCAGCTTGTACTGGTATTTGCAGCCGATTCTCACCCTTTATTGCTCAGTGGAGATGCCGGCGTGATGGATGGGCAGCTCCGCTTAGAGCAGGGTTCCTCCTCCTCTTCCTCGGATGAGCTGTCTATTGTCAGGTCAATCACTTCCACCTTCTTGTTCTTGTTTGACTGCTGCTGAGAGCTCACCTGGTGCTCCACTGTGCTGCTGATGCATCCACCTGAAACACCACACGCGTAACAACGCTTAGAAGCTGCTCTACACAAAAGGTTCTTAATCCCAATACATCTAAAAGGCCATTGCTGTTCCTATATATTGTTAAAATTTGTAAAGGCTGCCAGCATGGCTGAAAGGTTGGAAACTAAAGATTTTGTTTCAAAATGTAACATTTTTTTTTGTTTACAGTGGAAAAACCAAGACATAAGATGAAAACTCAATACACATTTATGTGACAGCTCTATATAGTTACTACAGGATTCAGTAAACTCAATGATCTCCCACCCCCGTTCCCTGCACTCACTCTCCACTCCGTTATAAGAAGCTGTGACTTCTTGTACTTCCTTCTTTGACCTCATGGGAGACCAAGACCCATCTTCCTTAAACTGGATCTCATCACAGTCTATGCAGCACTTTAGTATTTCCATAAAAAGACTGAAACATATTAGAAATGAATAGTGTTAAAATGGGTAATAGAGCGGATAGTGCACAGTTTTATCTGGTATTAAATCTAAACCCTATACGCCAAGACTAAGATCATCCACACCCTTATCTGTCCCTCAGACTGCTTGGATTGGGGGACTTTCTCCTTAAACCCTGAAAAGCTAGATAGTAAATGCACAGTTGGGTGACCTATGTCTAGGCTACCACTGTAGAGTGATGAACGGTACCGGATAATGATCCCTAACTAAGGAAACAGCTGAAAAAACAGCTTTAAGACATTTTCTGAAACATAACTTCAGAAGATGACATCACATTATTAGCATGTATCACTGAATGTGCAAGACTTCCATTAAAGTGAGTTAAAGTATCCCACCTCCCAGCTCTTACCGCTGGGTTTAGCAAGGGCTAAGGGGATGATAATCTACTTTTAAAGGTGGAATGGGGTGACAAACAGGTAATATGGAAGTAACATAGAATTTGATGGCAGATAAGAACCATTCAGCGCATCCAGTCTGCCCATTTTTCCTGATGTAGACTTGATCCGTCCTTAGATCAGGACAGCTTTACGCCTATTCCATGCATGTTTAAATTTGTCAATGAATTAGCCTATATTTTACAGCACATGATCCGCTCACCCGTCTATAATTAAATGCTCGTAGGGGGCTTTCTTGTCACAGACCGGACACACCCAAGTGGGCTTTTTCTCATTCATCTGTATATAGAGTGTGGCATCAAAACACTGCAAGTGCGAACAGGTCAGCGATCGGCAGGGGATGGTCAGGCGCATTTTGCCAAGCTGAGGATGTGAAAAAGTGGATTAAAAAACGACCAAGGCTTTACAAGTCCCCTCATCTTTACTCCACAAACACTGGATCAGCAAAAAGAAACTCCTGACAACTTAAACAAGGCAAAATTACGAATATGTACCTTCGGATCTGAATAAAAATAGGGTAATCCCAATCTATTAGCAAAAGGTTCAAAGTTGGCAATATCGAAAGTGATAAAAAGAAAACACTAAGATGAAGCAGGAACTACAGCAAAATAGGAAACAATACGGTATTTCTAAGCATTAGAGGAAAAATAAAAAAAAAAGAGACGTAGTTACCGGACACAGGAGGGAAACTCTTAAACTGGTTGTGGCAATTTCGCTGTCTGGGTCAGCTGTGAGCTTCTCCTTAACTACAGAAACATTGTACACAGATAAGTCAAACCAGGGGAATGGCACATGGTTCAATAGAAAATTGTAATGAGCAAAAACGAAAACCTACTAGAGTTGATTTGAGTCCCACTGCAAAACTACCCCTTAGTTCAGGGGTGTCCAACCTGCAGCGCTCCAGGACTACATCTCCCATAATGCTCTTTCAGCTAAGGGGCTGGCTGAGGAGTATGGGAGATGTAGTCCGGCAGCAGCTGGAGGGGCGCAGGTTGGACACCCCTGCCTTAGTTATACGGACTACTTTAGCTTTATTAAATTAAGTTTTAACATAAAGAATGCCCAGCAATAACAAAAGAGTGTGCCGGGGAAGGCATCAAACAGCAGTCTTACTGAGTGCTCTGGAATGGTCTGGGTTGCGGATCCCTTTCGCCCGTAGCCTCTGCAACAAGATGGCCGACGACAGTTGCTTGACCAGATATACAGCCAGTGAAAAATTCTATGAAAAGATTTATAGTAAGAGTCAGATCGCAGAGCAAAAGAAAAAAAAAAATACACCAAGGGGAACAGAATAAAAAAAAAAAAACTTCTATGCCCAGGAATAATTGCCATAGCTTTTAAACTTAAACCCTTTAGGGGGCACTGTTAGTGCTGTTCTTAAGTGCTGCAGCACTTCAAAAAGAAACCACCGGGGAGGTACCAGGTACACACGAAACTAATCGAACAATCAGGAAGAGGTGGTCCACAAGGTGTTCTTAGTATCTTGTATGGTACATTCCTGTATACACTGCTTTTTTGTTGTAAGCAGGCACTATATGACAGAACGCGAAGAACGTATGGGGGGGGGGGGGAATAGGCAATCTTACTCTTCCAATTTCTGCTGTCCAAGAAACCACAATTGTGTTGGGAACGGTAGTGGACAGTCGCACAAGTGAGGTAATGTTAATTGGTCGGCTTGGTCGCTTTGGTTCAACCCCATTTTTGGTTGGCGGAAGATAACCCTGCAATAGAGGAGATATTTCGTTTCAGAAGAACACATTTTGGTTTAGGGAGAGTATTAGGACAACACTTTAAATGAGCTGGTCAGCCACACGCGCTACCATTAGTGTATCCTGGGGGAAAATGGGCAACGTGGCCACCGAAGAGAGTGAGCCCAAGAACACTTACAGGCAGGTTACAAGGTTTGCCATTGACTTTCACACACAGGTTGGGTGGGAAATGATCTTCTTGAGGGCAGCTCGTTTCAGATAGACAGAACCTGCAAGAAGGAGAAAAGACAACAAATTTGGTCAGTACTGAGGAGCCTTTAGCCTGATCCCTCTTGGCCATGAAGGTCACGATTCACTGATTGAACGCTACATTAACCGGTGGATAAAAGGCACATTCTGGGGCATCTCATGGAGAACTCACCTGAGCTGCACTTGTACAGTGAAGTCACACTTTGTCCCCGAGATATCCCTGATGAAAAAATGAAAAGGTATGTCAGCGTAAGCACATAGGGATGACTCTCATCCGTACAACATCCATGCAGAAGAGAAGCCTGAGTGGAAAATGGGATTTTACTCCCTATCCTCTGCCAGTAAATAGTGAAATAATGGACATTAAGGTTTAAAACATGGGAAAAAGTCTCTTGGACAGTCAGAACCTGTGAGAAAATCATTTAGTGCTGCCTGTTCAGGATCCCACTTTGTTTCCTTAGAAATACAACCCTTAATTATCTTTCAGCCACAGATGTAACTCTAGCCCTCGCACACTGATTCTATTAGGAGATGTGGAGCTGCCAAGTGACGAGTGGGAGGATGGGGAATGGAATGATGAGGAGTGGGGGCAGGGCAGATAGCAGAGGGAAGGAGAGGGCGACTTACATCGAGCTGCTGATTTGTTGGACTTGTTGTGGCGTTAATGCAAAAGCAAAGCAGGTTTCTTGAAAGCGCTGGCTGTTGTCCGAGGCTGGAAAGACACAAAAAACAGGTCAGAAAACCGAGCAATGAACCACGCCATAACCCCCCCCATACTCAAATAAGAATGTTTCTACATAACCTTTATTAACCATTATAACATCTCCCGAGATACATAAGGATGTACGTGACCTGCTACTATTGTGCAGGTTTCATCCATCGAGCAGGAACATAGCTATACATTACACGCGTGTAACACACCTGTGCCCAGCAGACAGCATAATAAATCATAAGCCCCCGGATATAAGAAGTAGAGGGCAGTAGAACGAGGCCGACATTGTCCTCAACCCATAAACAGCTGTTATATAATAACACAAAGACTAAGAGCATTTCACAGACGATATAAAATTATACATATGGAAATAATTGATACAACTGGAATGGTGCGCAATTTATCAAGAGGAAGTTCTTATTATCAAGGGATTTTGAGATGCAATTGGATTAACAAGACTGTCCACTGAGGAACACTAATGCTAAAATATATGTATAGATCAACACATATGGATATTGGTTGGAAGACTTTATACACGGATCCCTTGAAAGTAATTGCCCGCTGTACAAGACATCCTTTAGACAAAACTCGGGAAGAGGTACAATAGCCAGATCACCACAGCGGTTTCATCCTTCATGGGACTCGTCACCATGGATCCATGTATAAAGTGGATATAGAGGCAAAGGTGATAATTATTGACCTTATTTGCATTCGCCTACCCAGAATCCCTTGTGGTTGTGGAAGCACCATGAGATTTCTGAGGGAAAAACAAGCCTTCTGGCTTGTCTGGTGTCTGTAGATGAGTGTTTAATAATACTTCTACCATCCCTTAACATTTAAGTGGAAGGGTTTCCATCACCTTTTACCCACCATAACTTAAGTAATAACATTACAAACAAAAGAGTAAAGAGAAGAGCAGCATGGACCGTATATAAAAAAATAAAATTACCCAACAATGAACACGGCTGACACCCCCCCCCCCGAAAAATAAATGAACACAACCAGATCGCCCTATCAGATTAGCTTCTTAGGAAAAATTGCAAATGAAAAAGTGAAGGAACTGGCATTATTTGTGCATCTTATAAAAGTCTTCATGTATTATAGTTTGAATGCCATGTCAAAATAAAATTACTTTTTCCATTTTTTGCAGACCTTCCCCATCTCTAGTTAGTAGTATACCTTAGATGTATTATAGCACATAATACACAGTATAGATGCATTATAGCACATAATACACAGTATAGATGCATTATGTCACATAATACACAGTATAGATGTATTATAGCACATAATACACAGTATAGATGCATTATAGCACATAATACACAGTATAGATGCATTAAAGCACATAAAACACAGTATAGATGCATTATAGCACATAATACACAGTATAGATGTATTATAGCTCATAATACACAGTATAGATGTATTATAGCTCATAATACACAGTATAGATGTATTATAGCTCATCCCAGCATCAAGATGACATCCATGTTCCTGATTGGCTGTTTTTTGTCACTTTATTATTATTTTAATTGCTGTAGAAAACAGGAAATAGGAGGTGGAGTTGAGCTTTATTGCTGGACAATGAGTGATATCTTTGTTAACCCGCTCAGCTTGCAGGTCCACAAGAATGGAGGCTGCAATCTCTCACTTGATGACAGCCTTCACACCAGCCTCACCGCTCCGTTGTGAACAATTAAATCTTCTTAATTGCCTCCTGTTTTCTATACAAACAAACCGCTATTACATACATACATACATACAAAATACATACATTCCAATGCATCAGCCTTTACAGCTAGATTTACTTTAAGGCTTCTTAAAAGTTCAAAGCCCAAGGGACAAACATGGGGTCAGTTTTTTTTAGAAGTCAGAAAGAGGTGCAGCCAGGTGGTCAATATAAAATGTCACAAAATGAAGTGCCATACCAAAAAACAAAACAAAAACATAGTATACAAAATAAGTGTGTTTTTTTATTTTAGTTCCTGTCAATTGTATTGTATCACAAACGAGGCTGGTGTGAGTGCATGTAGGGTCAGAGTATCCATGCAATAAATACTGCACACGCATGCAGAGGGACTGGTGTGCTTAATGGCGAGAGGATGAAAGTAGGAGCAAAACTGCACTTTACTAATCAAGAACTGTTATATGCATTTAAGAATATGGGGTGGGGGAGGGGGTTTGGACACCAGACTCTTCCTTTGAAGGATCAATGAACCAAGCCAGACTCATTAACAGGTCTGTGTTTCTGTAGTCCGAGAGGCACAGCGAGAAGCAATGCTGGGCTACCGGCAGAAACCACAGGTTTATGGACACGGGAGACGGGGCATATCATCTCTCACATAAACACTAAGCAGGACCAACGGGGTCTACAATTATTTTAAGGAATAAAAGAATTTAAACCCAAAGTATAAAACCTAAAAAAATAAAAATACATTTTCACATGGCTTGGTGGATACCCCCGTATTTCACATTATACAGAATCATAACAATGTACATACTGTTTGCATTACACAGAACTCTTGAAACTTTATACACGGCACAACCAACAAAGGCATGACGCTCCCACCACGGCAGTGAAATCACCAAATGTAAATATTTCCATAATAATGCTTAACTCGAAGATGAGACATCTTGTTTTAATTAAGTCGGGGGAAGGGAGGGATAAGAGATGGTTCATAATTTCAGGAAAATAGAGGTATAGTAAATTTTAATGACTGCGTAGTCCCCATACTTCACCGTATATCCACAGACATGCAGCCGGGCAGCTCTGAAAGAGGACAATAATGTCCTTTTTCTGCCAGGCTTCAGGGAGAAACCGCATTGGCCTTACCAATGCCTTCATCCACCTCATTACATTATCGTATTTTATAATACAGCCCACCAGGGGTAATTGTGTTTTCAGTTTTAAAAGAGCAGTAAGGATCAGGTCTTTTTTGGGAAGCAATTTGTGGGCATTGTCATATTAAACGCTTCCACGTAGAAACACTCTGCAGAACACAGAATCGCTAGGGAGACTTACGCAAAAATAACTTTTAAAAATGTGATGTCAAAAGAATATGTTTGACGCGACTGTTCCTTTAACGCTGCAACCTCTGACTTTTCTAAACTTCTTTACAAGTGTTTCTTGACCCTGAAGGGACAATTTTGTGCCATAATGGAAAGCCACTGGGCAGGAGCCTCCACTAGAGTCACTTCTAGAGGATCAAATTGTTACGTCATGCCTGTGTTACAGCGCCAACGGGTATTATGGCGTTATATACATAATTAAGGGCAAATTAACCGCAAATAACTAAATATTAATTATGATTGGCCATTAGATGCAGTTTTTAACCCACAGCATACATACACAAGCCATGTAGAAGCTCGATACACGCAACACACCTAGTATTATTATACACGGTACAAAACATGTGTACATGTAATAACACAATAATTGGCCGCCTCTCAGCTGAGAAACATGTTCTGCTGATGCCTTCAAAAACCCAAAAGGAGGAGGCTACAGGAGGGTTTGAAACAAAGTAGAAAGTATATCCAAGCAATTTTTAAACAGAACTAGCTTTTCGAGTACCAGAATGTTACGTCTGCATTTTTAACCAAAAACAGATCCTTAAAAACACTCGTAAACCATGACCCACAAGTTGTAAGAAGCCCCTTTTTAAAGTCTTCACAGTAGCAGAAGTATTAAAAGGTCCCTGTATTGTAGGCATGCCATTAAATAAACATATAAACATGACATTTTACAATGCTTGGCTGGTTTTTAAAGGCCGAAGAGGTCTCTTACGCATTTCAGTGACATGGTCTCTTTAGCAGAAGCTGGTATCCATCTGTCACAACCCACGGAGCCTACACAGCAGGTAGGAGTCCACGTTATCTGCATCCAAGGGCCATGGCGATAATCTCAGCACACATGATATAACGTGAACTAAGTAAACTGTGACAAAGGATGGAATTAACGATGTATAAAAGGTGTGTAGATTTATGAAAATTGTTCAGGAGACTAAAGGTACCACTAAGCAGTCCACCATTCTGTGGTTAGCATCACTGGTGAGATTAGACATGTTCTACAAAGAGCTTTTCTTTCTAATAAAAAATACTATGCGTTGAGTGTAAAGGCTCCTCGGCATAATGTCCCTTAAGCGGTGAACGTCTATCTAATAACGCTGGCATGCTGCGGCCCTTTACGGTGGGATCATACAAACGGCCTGCCATAGACAGACAACCTGGGGCCGGCAAAGAGAATTCTTTATTAACAAGCCCACATTTTAGACAATAGCCAAAATGGCATTGGGTTGAGGTGGTCCAGCCGAGCTCCGAAATAAGCTTTATTGTAATTTGTAATGAAGTGTCGAATGAAACGGCCGGCAGTCGTTCTACACCCGCATTCCACAGGGAGTCACAGCTGGGTGTTTCTAGTTTAGTGTGTTTTTAGGGTGCCACCCATTAAATCCATGTACGCAATTTCTTTTTTCCCTTCTTCTTCGAAGTAATAAATTGATGCTTGAGTCCATTCCATGCATGGGTGGGGGAGGGTAAAGAGTACTTCCTGTGGTGGGGGAGGTGCGGTGCTGATAGAAGGGGGAGGGGAGGAATTCCTTAGAAGAGTGCAGAGAGAGTCCTGATGGGTGGGACCATATCTCGCAGAGCAGGAGGCACTATATTTAGACATGCATGACATTGATTAATTTCGGGAGATGAGCCTCTAACTCACTTTATTAACCCATGTGCTGCGTGGCTGCTGTAGATTTATACAGCACTTAGAGGTCATTTATGATCTTAAAGTTTAATTCACAGAGGATGACATGAGCTGCATGAGACTATGATGTACAAAAGCTTGGTGCATATTGTTCCAGTACTACTGTCAGCTCTGTGAAGAACAACTCCATTCTAGGTTCAGTGTAGATTCTGCCTTTCCGGAAAGGATTGCATACGGCGTGATAGAGATCTTGGCCGTCTTCCCACTGATCTACCCGTTTCCTGGTCCATTGGGAGTATTATCAAACCCTTTGAAAACACACCTTTCCACCTTAAGCTCCCACATCTATGGTAATCACAGTGGTTGCTCTCGAATCCCGATTATTATGTCTGCTGCCCCTTACCCTGGATGCTACCCAAGAATCACATGGCCATTATTTATTTGCACCATCATATTCCGCAGCGCTGCACATCACTCACCAAAGAAACTCATGTAGATGTCCACACTTAGCACATTAATGTATGGCATCTGTTTCTATAAGTCAAATTGTTATGTTATATACTACCTGTTACATCCTGTCTGCCCATTCTACAGCGCTACGGAATCTGATGGCGTTATATAAAACAATAAATAATAATTAAGGGGAAAATTCCTAAAGCCAGCTGCCTACATCCTAATTTAAAAAATTATTTGCTTCTTCATCCTTTTTCCCCCCAACTAAACTACCGCACCCCTCCTTTTCTTATCGCATATGTCCCCTTTAGAGTAACATTTTACAGTTCGGCATACTACATAAACTTAAATAAAGCAGAACATATCCAAATACAACAATACCTAGGAACGGCCCGCTGGCACAAAGTGTTTCTCCTACTGTACGGAGCCGACTAATGCGCCCAAGGTGTGGGGTTACCAGCCCAGTCACACAAACACTACACAAGGAACAAGATCTTTATTTCCAAATCAGTCTTCCCCAATAACAAAACGTATAAAAGACTATATACACGCTAACGATCTGCTATTGGCCAATAAACAAACCACAGGATCACATGACCTCACTAGAAAGGAGTCTGCAGATCTCTCATGCTGGGGAAATTGGACAGGCTTAACTGTTGTCATGGATACCAAGGGTGCACCTCCCCCCACGGCTACCTACAATCCTGAAAACACAGCTGACATGATGCGTGCCAAAATATTTCAGCTAGGTGTCCAAATCACCGCTTTCCCGAAGGATCAACGTCCACACACACGGCGATCAGCATCCAGCAAACTTTGCATACTCCTCTCATTGAGATAGACTCAACACTCGCCTCGACACTCGCCTCGTCAATCTTATCCATGAAAGTAAAAAGCAATCGAGGTCATTCCGAGCACAGCGTTATAGGTCAGGGCATGATCAGCAACATTATCACTCCACCCTCCCTGACCTACACCTGTCCATTAAGGTAATTAATGCATTGCTTGGTGATAGGCACAGTTAATTGCAGGCTACATATATACGAAAGCGCTGGCTGGCGGCCCCTTAGCCTGCTAGCCAAAGGCCATTTCCACGAGCAGCTCCCATCCTATAAGCATTTCCACAAACTTTACAACCTTAAAAGTGTAACATTTCAGTAACATAACTCATGAATACGGCTATCTTTAGACCTCGTTCGATTTTCGGTTCCATTCACCTGATGGCTTTTCTCTGTCCTGTTTTTGCACAAAGCAGAGGCAATGAATCACGTAAAGATCTGCGCGGGAATAAAGTCCCAACGCAGGACATCTGGCTGCTAGTAAACCTGTAATCCATCTTCACGCGCCATAACTCTAGCCAGCAAAGTAAGATCACCATGGAACTCCAACATATAAGATCCACCAACTTTAATCGACACAGATCGTGATGGACTGGACCGCCAGCACCAGCAAGTAGACGTTAAGGGCCCTGGACACATGTAATAACTCCAAATCACAAGCTCCTGAATGCAGCGCACCAAGATAAAAGGGGCTTCCCCCATAAACGGCCGAGGATCACTGCTTACCTAAACTCGTAGGTTTGATGAGCTCGTCCAGCAGGTCGTAGAAGGGCAGCTTCTGCAGCTTTATGTCCGGGTGGACAGGGTGGAGGTTGGTTGTGAGGTGCGGGAGCTCCAGTTCATGTTTGGGTCCCAGGAGGGAGACGGGAAGCAGCGGGGAGGAGGCAGGGTGACTGTCGTAGGAAAGCGGAGGAATGGAGGTTGGAGACAGGTTGGCGGGCATGGTGCTGGAGTGCACACTGGGAAGAGAGAAGTCTGCGGGAGTGAGGATTTTCAAGGGGAACCTCCGCCGGTATAGTTCCTTTATTTTCATTTGAACCGCGGGGCTGCAGCCAGCCTTTAACAAGTGCAGGGCTTTGGTGAGGAGTTCGTGTTTGCGACCGTGTTTGTTGCGCCCGGCGTATCCCAACAGTACTTGTAGCTCAGAAACTCGAAGGCTCATAACCATTTGCTTTGTAGAGAGGAAACACAAAAAAAAAAAAAAAGACAGACAGTTACGGTGCGTTTAAAACTTCCAGACATGCAATCAGTCATTCCCATCTTTATAACCGCCGTAACATCAATAAGCAAACAAGCGGATAAGTGAAACCCACTGGCGTATACACACACACACACTAAAACGTGACAGACGGCCATAAAACCATGTCCGCTATATGTTATAAACTAGTAACTAGCTGACAAGGCAGCGTTTTAAAACACTATGAACTGGCTGCACTATAGCTGCTCTCGCAAACGATACCGACGCGGGCTTCCAAACCCTAAACCAAGAATCCCAGCGTGTACGGAAGATATACGGCCGTAAAACAACACATTTCCTGAATCCATATTGTATAACATGCCTTCTTTTCCGTTAAGCAAACATCTGACCCATGCACTTCCGCTGCTAGATGCTGAATAGACAGCTTTCTCAAAACCTAAGTGAACATGACTTCTAGCGCTGCTCACACGCGCATGTACATATTCGTACAGCGACAACAAACCAACACTAGTTTGTCGCTAGCACACAAGTTCAGCGATGCGTCACCCGTAAAACGGATTTCATAAACGGCACAGAGACGACCCTCTCGGAAACGGCATCTCTGTAGAGGTTAGGAGGCAGCGAGATACTTTATAGCCGCCGGAATGGGGGATAGCAATCGAAATAAAAATGTAAAAAATAAATAAAAAGCACAAGTCCAGTAGCTGTATTTATCTGATATTTCAGTCCCCCTGCTTCGATACACACCTGTTGGTGGCCAAATCCTGAAATTACCACAAGCTGGCAAACGGCAACCGAATTAACGGGACGGCTTCACGGCCAGGCCAAGTTGCAAAGTATTATGTTTAGAGCTAAGGTGATGTTAGGTGGGTTCCATTTAGACATCTAAGGTCGGCACCGTTATAATGTATTATTTGTGCATCATACTATATCTTTACGCATGATGGGAAGGACAAAAAATCAGATTTTTAAAGCCATTTCCACCGGCAATAAACATACAGAACTTCATGTTTCTCTACAATTTCATCCCCCCAACATTTACGTGGAAATTGCTCAACAGTCAAGTAGTTAACTATTTATAGGCTTTTTTATGCCACACGGATATCAAGTATCAGCGCGTTACTGAAACTTCCTTGATGACTTTGTGTCGTATATTCAATGGTAGAAACAGAATACTTTCTCATAGTTATGTTAGTGTTATGTGAATATGAATGTACTGTGTATGGAGGCATACATGGGGTTAAATTATTTGATCTGATTATTAGACATGCTACAGGGAAGTCTGCATGATACTTAGAATGTGTCCTGTTTTCCTCTTCTGGGGGGGGAATAAAGTATTTTTGAGTGTTATATGGACGGTAGAAATGTATTGGGGCCTGCCGTCTCTCCATACAGTTTACGTACGGAGACCACATCCATCGAGAAGGTTTCCTAAGCCAATGAACCCATAGAAATAAATCACCCGCTCATATAAGTCACCGTCTGTAAACACTCGACGTGAAAATATATGTAAAGGTCTCAGAACCGTTCATCTCCTGGGAATCGTGAGATTAATCACCGATGGCTCTCAAATACAAGAACTTCCCAGCCAACTTTTATTCCAAAAGGTACGGCCTGAAACGGCATCTGCTGGACCCAGGAGGCGTCCCGTAATTGCGTGGAGTAGATGGAGAAATGGACTTATCTGCCAACAAGGGCTTTCCTTTATATCCCTTTTTCAGAAGTCAATGTCACTGAAGGATGAGTTGTCCTTAAACCCTTTAATGACAATGCATTGCGAGCCCGTACATGTACAAGCTTTGTCGTGAAGGGGTTAAAACCCAGAGCAGTAACCCAGTTTGCAGCAGGTAGCAGCACGATAACCTTTAGATAACAACAGGACGCGCAAGGCATACGTACCATTACAGCCAGTAGCACACCCTATTATCCGCGCATGCGCAAGGCTCTCAAGATGTCCCTTGGTTGCTGCCGACCCATCCAGTTAGTGATCATGTCTGCAGTGGCCCCGCTAACATGTGTGTATCGGTATATGTGATGCTCCCCAAGCTTAAGCCCAGCGAGGACATTTAGTTTAACAACACGGGGGACGATTTACTGCAAGACGGAGGCTCTGACCCTGAAGCAGTAAGAATATTCACAGCAAATATACGGCCGTGCATATGAACATAAATATGGCCTTAAACATCCAACGTGACCCGTCCATCCCATTGGCACAGCAGCCTGCTTACCTTAGAGCCAGTCATACCTTGGTGGGATCAACGCCACAGCGGAGCACAAGACTGGGGGGGGGGGGGAACCCCGGTGGGCTGCCCTCGCCAAGCCTAACTTACTATAATGTGCCAGACAACATATACAAAAGTCCCCATCCTTCTGTCTGGCGATAAACCTCAAGGCACTCGATTTGATCATTTGCGTTAATACAGTCAGCAAAACCCTTTTCTTCCAATTCCAAACCGCAGCGCTGTATGGATTACTCTATTTAACGATCACGCGTTTCCCCTTAATGAGACTTTATTGCATTTACAGTGTATGAGTTTACACCTCACAATGTTACGGTACAAAGGAGAGCAGGGGGTCAGATGCCGAACCCCCGCACACAAATATAACACGGCCATTCATTCAGACAAGCACTCGTTAATCACCTTCTAAAACGGAGTGATCCAAAGCAAACGGGTCAAGACAGTAATATTTGGGGAAACACCGACGCAAAGTGGAGCAAAATGCACCAAAAATCCACACCTGAGATACCCAGTGGCCAACCCGACACAGAAAATAACCAAAAATGGGGCACTTGGGTATTACAGGTACGTGGTAAATAAGCACAGATAGCAGATCTACACATTTAAAAGTCAATTCTAAATCACAGAATTGGGGCAATTTAAAGCATTTTATCCCAGAAAAAGTGATGCTTTCTTGTATATTTTCTGAATATTATGCATTTTTGTAGCATAAAGCCTGCGCTGCTTCATACACGCGTTATGCAGGCAGCTTCCAGACGTCATCATGGCTTTAATTCCTCGAAAATTACCCTCAATAGATTTGGTCCTAAATTCATGAGCTCTATGACATCAGTCAGCAGCTATTTTAAGCAGGAAACTTCACCCGGCAATTTGGAGTTTAGTCATTAATGCAAATCAGAAAACTCCACTTTCATTAATAAAATAAACGGGGGGGGGGGAGGTCAAAACAGGGTGAGCTTAACTGCCCAAAAATGATAATTTCACTTCCTCTTTAGGGACACAACAGCCACACAGAGAAAATATTTCGATCCCCCTGGCAGAAGGCGAACATTTGGTGCCCAAATCCTGAAATGACTACCAGCTGGCAAACGGCAAGTGAATAACGGGACAGGTTCACGGTAAAGAATCCCGGTGTCAGCATCAGACTCCGGCGTGGATGACTGCGATGTAACGGCACCGGCCAGAGTGGCAGCAATAAAGTCAGGCAATTAGAGACAGAGGCTATTAGTAACGTTAATCACTAGTCAAATATACAGAGAATAACGGGGGGGGGGATTTCTAATGCAAATACCCGGGGACCAAGAGAAACAGACTATCATTTAACAAAATCGCTGCTGCTTTACCATTATATATATATACATACATACATATACATACATATACATACACGCACACATATTTCATATGCAGTCTACTTCCGCATTATAGGTTTGGAATAATTCTGTTCCTCCTTTGCCCTAATAATAGATAAAAAGTTTGGATTAAATTAATTGAATTTCAGAGTCTGACCGCAGATAAGAGCCCATTTTTCCCGATGTACAGACTCAGTCCTTAATCTTGTTTTAGATTCAGGATCAGTTTATGCCCATCACACGCGTGTTGACCTCTACCGCTTCTGATGGAAGGCTGCTCCATGTATTAACAGGTAGCACACATAACAAATGTATATTAACATAAAGGAGTATATCCAGCACACGCTCAGTAAAGCAAGTAAGTTCCTTATTATGAATGTATATTTACACACACATATATATATA